>JANTEX010233702.1:0-13224 GCA_024741295.1 Macrocera vittata | reverse complement strand
CCCAGAATTTCACGACATTTCTCGGAATTTCCCGGAATTTTTCCGGAATTTCTCCGGAATTTCTTGTGTCGGAACAGGAACGTGATAGCACAACAAAAAGAAGGTCAACGGGTTTGAGTGAAGACTATTTGTCGGTGTTTCTCGGACTTGCCCGGAGTTTCTTCGTAATTATCCGGAATTTCTTCTTGTCAACATATACTGTCCCGCCATCCGCAGGCGAGGTACATCATAGCAACTGACAGTTTGTCTTGCATTAAATGGCTTGGATCTGTCGAGGCTTAAAAGCGAGAGAAAATAACTACGTGTATAGGATAAGGCGGGCCATTTGCAGCCTCTCGCACATGGGATTCGATATTATCTCGGCTTGGATTCCGCCGCGGTACTCTAATGACATGGTATTTACCACATGTCGCAGTAACCAATCCTAACAACCCCGATCTCCAATCCGACCAAAAGAGACTTTTGAAGGTTGTCATGTCGACATTTGATACGCTGGGTTTTTTGGCAAACTTTACGAATAAGGGGAATATTGTTATCCAAGAAATTTGGCGACATACTGAAACACAACGAGACTATGTTATATGCTATATCCGATGAAATATTTCAAAAATGGAAGCTATGGAAACTAAAGAATATTGCAAACCTTCACATCAATCGTTGTTATAGTCCCAATCTATTTCGAGGAACCGTATACAATTGCATGTATTCTGTGATGCGAGTCAAGAAGCGTTCGCTGCTGCTGCATACCTAAGAACAGACTACGAGGGAAAAGTTGAAACTACTCTGGTTGCTGCAAAAAGCAAAGTAGCATCCCTCAAACCTGTATCACGATTGGAATTTCAGGCTGCACTTATTGGAGCTAGACTATCTCAAACAATTCCACTGGAACACGATTCAATGACAGAACTTTGTTGGTTAAAAGCGGAATCATGTAGATTCAAACAATTTGTTGGGCATAGAACCGGTGAAATATATATGGAAACATTTCAAGTGGAAATTGTGAACAAAACAATAGAACAACCCATATCAGCTATTGACCTTAAGCGATTTTCAAAATACACAAAAGTGGTTCATGTGATGGTTTATTTGCTAAGAATGGGAAGAAATTCAAAATTCAAAAATATATCTTCACAATAAATTATGCCAGAAAGAGGCCTTTGTAGACTTAAATTATTACCAGATATGAAAAAACCCTGTAAGCCTGGATTCATAACATCGACTAACACAATTATTGGCTCAACACATTACCACGAAAAATTCATCTATCAAAAAAATGGACACCATTGCCAATGAAGTAAAATACAGAAATACATGGATATTGGGCCTAAAGCCGTTAATTCGGCGTACAAAATAACTTGTCAATGGTGTTTCGTGAAAAAATCCAAGCCGTTGCAGCCTTAAATGGGACAGTTACATGGATGTGTCAATTGGTAGACGGAAAGACAAAATAAATGGCGCATTTTTCACATGTCTAACGACAAGAGCCGTACATATGGAACTAGCGGTTGCGCTGAGCACAGATTCTGGCATAATGGCAATAAGACGATTTATATCAAGACGTATGGTTGTCCAAAAGAAATTCATTCTGACAATGGTACAAATATGGTTGGTGCAAATAATGAACTACAACGAGCTATTAAGGAGCTAAATCAACAAGCAATAGGCACGTAGTTGTCACAAAAGGCAAGAACATGGCAATGTTTTGGAAATTTTTTGGAGTAGATGGTTACGAGAACACTTTACGACGTCAAAAACGGCATTCCGATTCAACCGAATTAAAAATTGGGATATTGTTCTCATAGCAGATCACACAGCTGTAAGTAATGGCCAATGGGTAAAATCATTCGATTGCTGACGTGCAAACAGACACTGGAATCTACAGAAGACCTCTCACAAAACTATGTTCAATTGGCTGTCAAAAATAATTAATAAACTGCGTTTCAATGAATTACTCGTGAATACCCATTTCTCTGATAGTACAGGTTGTACTACGGTTACTCCAAGGAAGGACCCAGTGGAAACCGGGATAGAGAGAGAGAGACTGGATAGACGAGCTTATTACGCCAAAAAATATATAGTGGTGGGTAGTGAATAGTTTCTCTCCCTATAAATCAGCCGGTATGGATGATATCTTTCCGGTGATGCTACAAAACTATAAAAAGCATATTATACCGTGGTTAATGTTCTTTTTTAGAAGCAGTCTAAAACTTGGCCACGTGCCACAATCATGGAGGCTCGTCAGAGTCGTTTTTATACCTAAAGTGGTGCGAAGACTTTAGACAAATAAGACTTCTAGATTATAAAATTCGTAAAAAGTTGGAGAGTTCTCCATTATCTCAAACGCAACACGCCTACTGTGGTGGAAGTTCCACAGAGACCGTACCATGTATGCTATCCAGGAGGCACTCAATGCTCGTAATTGAACGTAAGTTTGAGCAGCTTCATCACGACTTTGTTGAAGTGAAGGATCGTTCAATCCGACTCTGGCGGTCATAGCATCACCAAACACGTCAAAAGAGGTACTTCTTAGGAAGGTGTTCTATCGCCACTTTTGTGGTTTTTGGCATTGGAAAAAGTTCTGAAAAAATTAGAACGGCAGGGGATTAGAACAGTCGCTTACGAGGATAACCTGTTGATTCTATATCCCCCGGTTTCTGTCTCCCTACAATCAGTCAGATAGTAGAGAGGGGAATTAAACTGGTCAATGAATGTATGTTTGGCAAATCGTGGGGATTGTGGCCAAGTAAGATCTGACGGATGTATACAGCAGTTGCAAATCTTATCCCCACGTATGTTTCAAGAGTTTGGTAGAGTGTGGAGTAGCAGCAAAAGTTTTCTCTGAAACCCTGGGGATAGCCAACTAATACAGACTTGCCGATAGGTCGAGTGTATTTCAAGCCGAAATGCTCGCTATCTGGAAGGCTTGTGACATACTTAACAACACTAACATCGAGTCGCGCCCAGTCACAATTGTTACGGACAGCATGTCTTCAATAATGGCTCTGAACGCAATCGCTGGCAGATGACGTTCATCTTTCTCTAAGTAGGTTTACGAAAAAGTTCATATGGAGTTGGCCACTGGCCTGTCGGCCAACACGCAGCTAGGCTAGGCATTCCTTGTAACACTTCATGTCGTGGCTGCAAAACGGAAGGGGTAAATGAAACTATAACACACTTCATATGTGAATGTCCAGCTTTGTCTCAGCAGAGATACAGAACGCTGGACAATGACCTCCTACAACAATTATCCGAAATTGCAACCAAGACAACCAAAGAATTGATGGGCCTCTTAAACTCCACCAACTGGATCTGATAGGTTGTGTAATCTACATCATCTCTAGTTTCAGGTATCACAAGGGTACATAAGTGGTAATTGGGGTCACTCGCCAGCTGGGTGGTGGCCTGCCAACCCTAGTCGTACGCCATGATCTCAGAATGAACCGCATTCTTAGCGAAGTCCTCAGTAGCATCCCAGACAGTATCGTAGTACCATAGCAGTGTTTCTCTATTCACCACTTCGTCAACAACATGCACGCCTAAAGTGTCCAGTTCCGCATAACTCTCCGAAACATGAACGTCTTCATCACGCAGATCTTTACCTCGAGGGAAATTCGATAGCAAAATACTCATCTCTGCCGGTGCCTTTTTTTTCAATTACTGTGTCTAACCTGAAGATATATTTACTGTCTTCAACTTCTTCACAGAAATTATGAAACGACTCCCACCGCCTCTTGCGAGCGTAACTTTTGAACTCATTTTGGGCAGCCCGATAGGAGTAGTTCGTCATCACGTCTCATAGCAAGATTCTACCAGCGAGTAGTTCACTTCCACTGTATATCCTAGTTTACGTCTCCACTCTTAGTTTGTCTTCAGCATTTATTAAAAAGTGTGTTTCCATATTCGTGCCTCGTCTGATACTGTCTAAGGCCCGACAAGTTTTTTAGGCAACCCGGAAACATTTGCGCCCTCTGTTTGCAAAATATTTTATTGGAATTTTCTTCACGATGTTTGTTGTACTTTCTGTGTTTCTATCTTATAAGAAGATTTCGATTTTCGATTCGAAAACTTTTTCATGAAATTTAATATGTAACCGACAATAGTAAATATCAACAAAAATCTCCAACCACCAGACATTACATTAATCGGTATGACCGCATATATTTATTTATATTTCTTTTATAAAATTAAGATCTTAAATAGTTATAGCTTAGGTATATATGTATATATATATAAATATTAGTAACTAAAATTAATGCCTTGATCGTTCGTGTCTTTTTTGTCCGGACAACAATACAAATCTCATGTCACAATATCGACATTGATATCGTTTCACTTCACTGTGAATCACCTTATGATCTCGCAAATATTTTCGGCATTTAAATCGCTTAAAGCACACATCACACTCGTGCAGTAACTCTGTGCCATGCGTCAACAAATGAACGCGCAGCCGATTTTTCGATTGAAATATTTTGTCACATTTATCACAACCAAACGTTTCGGTCGGATGCGCCTCTTTTATGTGTTTCCTTAGCACCGAATTTGTGTAATACAATTTGCCACATGCATTACATTGAAACGGTTTTTCGCCAGTATGCATACGTACATGATGCATAAACGTTTCCTTGTGCTTAAACGTTTGCGAACATTGATCGCAAGCATATCGATTCTCCACAATTGAATGCATATTCTGATGATGTTTGGCCAGACTTGATTTCGATTTCAAATTCGAATTGCACACATCACATTTGAACAGTCTCGGCGTAACCGAATGTTTCGTTTCATAGTGATTTTTCAAATATCGTTCGCACTTAAACGATTTACCGCATGTATCACACACATGCATTTCCGTTGAGTGCATTTGTTTCCGTTGCGTATTCAGAAGACCAAACGATTTGCATATTCGATGACAATCCAAACATTCGTACGTCGGTTTTTCGGTATGTTTACGCATCATATGTTTCTCAAGGCCAGCTTTCGATTTAAATGAGCCAGTACAAATATTGCAAACCAATACTATTTGACAACAATCGTGTTTCTTTAGCAAACTTCTTTTCGTTGCAACAAACTCACAGAGATTGCATTTGAATGTACGTTCACTGTGCTCTTCGCGAACATGTTTCTTTAAATACAATTCGCATTTGAATTTTTTCTTACAATGATCGCAGATGTAGGTTCGAGCCACATGATGCACATTGACATGTAATCGTTTCTGTTTTGTGGTCGTAAACGTTTTGTCGCATGCTACAAAGTCACATTTGTATGGTCGTTCACCGGTATGCTTTCGTTTGTGTTCAATGTACGAACGAGAATACTTAAATGTTCGCGCACAAATCTCACAAACGTATAGTTCCAATTTTAAATGGACCAATTGAAGATGCTTTTTCACGTTGGATTTTTTCTTAAATGATCGTTCGCACATTTCACAGTTGTACAGTCGGCCATGGACGGCCTTATGGTTTTCCAGTGATTTTCTATGAACGAAACTACTGAAACAGATATCGCATCTGTATTTCGATTTGGCATGATGCTGCAAATGGGTGGACAAGCTTGTTTTGTCCCGGAAAGATTTGCCGCATACATCACAGTACACATCAGTGCTACGAGACAAAGCACATTTGAACGGTTTCTCAAATGACAAACTCCTTTCAGTAGCTCTACATTTTTTCTCTTCCTCGTCCTCACGATCATCACCACTTAACAATGCATCGTCATGATGTTCAAAGGAAGAATCGTCGTCTGTTCGGTCTTTCCATTCTCGAGCAGCAATTTTGTTCGTTTCCAGAGGGGTTCCATCGATGATATTGTTATCTCCATTGTCATCGTCCAATTTACATTCGGCCGGCAATGCAAGAAACTCAATGGTGGGCTCATCTTTGATGATAGTTGGTAACGTTTTGTTGTCCTCATCAGTCAAATTGTAATGAACGGCTTCAATGTGTCCGAAAATTTGATCGCCGGACTCAAAAATGTGACAGCAATAATAACATACAAACGAGTAGATGCCTTTGCTACGACGAAAGACTGTTGCGCATTTTTCTTGGTTTTTGCACATTTTATTTTCTATTCTGACTAGATAAACATTTAAGAATTAATTTTGCAGAAGAAATTATTATTTTTTCTGCAATTTTCACAATTCACACAATCACAATATGCATTCACAGGCAAACAAGGCAACGCACGCAAAGTCGCAAATGGGTCCACGCCAAATGACATTTTGCATTGTTTTTTCGTTGTTTCGAAGTTTGTTTGTCCGTCTGGCGAGTAGTAGTGAAACTATTTTACCACAAATATTGCGTGACTACTGTTTTTTTTTTGCTTGACAAAAGTCATAAAAAAATGTTGTGAAAAAGGATTGCTCGTCAGCTCGTATCCTTGTGTAGTCTTGCAAAGGCAAAAAACGCATCGTAAATTATAAAGTGAAAATGTAAATTAATCGTTAAACATACCCAATTCACACTACCAATCGGACACATACATTACACATAATTTCGTCTGCAAAATGTCCGATTTAGTTAGTTCATTGCCACCGGAAAAATGTGCCGAGCTTCTACGCGGCAATGGCCGCTATTGGTTTGTTTGCAGTGATTGCGGACAGATTTTTGAGGATGCCAACGAGATCATCAAACATGTAGACATTCATTTTGAAGTCTCAAAATCAGAACTGCCACTTAAAGTGAAACTCGAAGTAAACGAATCGGCCGTTCTTAGTGAATTTCTGGCCACTGTCAAAGGTGAATATCATCCGAAACCCGAAGAAATTTTTGTGGACGACATACAACCGTCGGATTTTTTGCAATACGACAAGGAAAAACCAGAGAATTGATGGGCTTCTTAAACTCCACCAACTGGATCTGATAGGTTGTGTAATCTACATCATCTCTACTTCCACGTTCACATAGGAGTTGTGGTATCAAAACGGTACATTAGTGCTAATTAGGGTTAATCGCCACTGCAACCAACCAACCGACATTTAGACTATTAATTAAAATTTTACTAGAGTTATCACAGGTGGGTGTCGTGTTTGTTGCATTTTGCTGTGTGCAGCATGGTGCAGCATAGTGCTACATAATTATTAGTCCAGTTTGATGTCCTTTGCAGTGTTGAGCATTTCTTCAGACGACCCAAATTTTTGCAGTTATTTCATTGAAATGACGGGGGAAAATGTTAATAAGCTTAATTTGCTTAAATTTGACAACAGAAAAATCGCAAGATATTTGACTAACAAAGGAATGAAGTGCACATTTTATTCCTTCGGCCTCGCCGCTCATGGGAGGCAGCTAGAAAAGATTGGTTAAATCCGTGAAGATTGCCATAAAAGCTATGTTTAACGGACGTTCATTAACAGAAGAAGTTTTGGAGACGGTTTTTGCAGAAGCTGAGTCAATAGTCAACATTCGACCATTGACGTATGTTACGGTTAAAATCAACTTTCCATGGGCGGTGAAAAACCTATCTACGCCTCTGTTTTAAACGTCGACTCAACTCAGATGATGTTAGAATTGCAAAATCAACATCGGAGGGGAAGTATGTATACTTTGAAATATTTAAATAAAACAGCTACGTCGGAATTTAGAGAAATTAAGGATACAACATTTGATGAGTCAATACAATTGTTATGATTATTTTATTAAAAAGACAATCGTTGGTAATAGAAAGAAAAGAACTTCCGTATAGTCGACCAGGGTTCTTTTCCTCACGCGACCAAGAAAGCACAATAACGAAGAGACTGCATATGTTTTATAAACTGATATCATTATGATTAGATCCACCCTGATCAAACTGTTCATTCAGGATAAATTGACGATACTTGCAGGTGCTTAGTGTTGTACGTACTGTTTAAAACTCTAAATGAGTGTTCAGAGAATATAATTGTCGTGTAGTGTACGCATATGCACACCTGAAATATGTTCAAAATAATATTTTTACAAACACAATATGAAAAGAAATGTGTGATAAAAGATATATGACAAACAACACAAAGTGTGAGTAAAATTATAACTGCGAAACAAAAAAATTGCACAACATAATTGATGAAAGATCTACATATATGTATATATATATATCTATATATATATAGAAATACATAGAACATGTTTAAAAGTTCTTTTCGTTTTGTATTTACCTCTGTAATTATTACCATGCAAAGACGATTCTGAAAATCGATCAACCGACATATCGGATCTATATCGTCTGTGATTTGTGCTATTGTTATTATATGCACGGGTCATAATTCCATCTTCATCGAAATTCGTTTCAAGTAAAATCTCTTCGCGTGGATCACGTATTCGATCACGATTTTTCGAGTCCATTTTCTTGGCCACAGGTTGCACCAAATTTTACATAAAATCTATATTCAACCACGAATTTGTACCACTTTATCTACACTAATATAATTTATAATGTATTTATTACATTAAAGTCAAAAACATACTTTTGATGTATATTCTATATGAAGTATGCGGTTTTGGTTTTTACTTTACAATAAATGTTAATGATAATGATGATTCATTCAATTTTATCTTTAAATGTAAACTATCTAATAATACGATGATAAGTGTTTGGCTGATACGATTTGCAACGACACCGCGTTTAATAACTTTGCTCAACAAAAACTTTACAGTGCTGTATGATTATTGCAGCATATTAATTTAGATCAAATTCGTATTCGTTTTGGTTTTTTTTTTTTTTACGGGAGTTAATGTTTTGGAAATGCACAATTCTAAGCACAAAAAATTACTGTACTTTGCTTTTTTAATTGAAGTGCATCAAAGAATGAATTTATATAAAATTGTAAAATTGTGTCGTTCGTCTCTTTTTGTCATTCGTTAAGTTTCAGCAAAATAACCGTAACAAGTGGTTTTGCTTTTGTGTATAGATGTTGTGCAACGGATATTGAAAGAGCAAGAGCCAAGAGGGCCCCGCCTTTATAATAAATATGTTTGTTGATAATTGACCATATTCTTTAAACGTTTTCAGAATATTAAAACATTTTTGTTTGAGAAAAAAATACATTATTTTCTCTGGTTAATTGTTATGCAAATTTTTAGGTATAATTTGGTAAAACAAATATTCTATAATCACGAAAGAAAATTATTAATTACGTACCCATGTTTATAGAAAGATGGCAAGCAGTCTAAAAAAAAACACAGATTTCAATAATTAGAAGAAACAAGAGTATTGTTGTCTTGTTGTTTTCTCCAAAACACTATAGGAAATTCAAACTTTTCATGTTTGAATTCAATGTATAAACCACAAACTTTATCAAATTATAATTAACTTCGTAAAATAAAAACCTTTTTATTACAAATTTGTTAGTAAATATTGAGAAAAAAAACACGGCCACTTCAACTACTTTTCGATTTTTTTTCGAACTATTTCGGATGTTTCACAATTTCAATCAAGAAGTGTCAAAAATTAAGCCAAATTTTGTTTCAAGAGTTTCATAATAAAAGCTCTAGAAATTATTGAGTGAGTTCACTTTTTCTTTTCTTCGATTTGAAATAATAAGCAAATCAATATGGCCGCGTTAGAGTTACGACTGTCATATTCGAGATACATTTTTTTTTTATTTGCGTTCTTTTTTTTTTATGCAAACAAAGTGCATAACAAAGATTTTGAAATTTGATAAGATTTGAAAATTGAAATTGTGAGCCTGTTTTGCGTTGTTCATTCGGGCCAAAAATGTTTCGTCAAACGCTTAAAACGAGCACCCTTAACACATTGGCGGTATGATAATTTTTTTCCAATCATAACACCTAAAATTTAATGTTTTCTTTACATGTATCACACATTAACAAAATACCTCTCCGCGTTGTTTTGCCCTTCAGCAGATTCGTCGATGCAATCACACGAAAAATCAAAATTTGGAGGAGATCCGAGAACGATTAGCTAATGGGCCGACATTTCAAGATTTTGTTCAAAATCCAGACACAAAACCAATGCCGGACGAATGGGAACATTACGATGGCAAATTAAAACGAGCGAAAGGCGAAAATGAACGGCTTCGTTTGCCACCGTGGTTGAAAACGGAAATTCCAATTGGATCCAATTTCAATAAGATCAAAAGTCAACTGAGAGAATTGAAATTGGCAACGGTTTGCGAAGAGGCACGATGCCCAAATATTGGTGAATGCTGGGGTGGCGGTGAGCATGGCACACAAACTGCAACCATAATGGTATGTACACAAACATTTATAGATTAATACAGAGAGAGAGAAAGAGAGTGTTGGCATATAGGATAATTTTAGTTAATGGGCGACACATGTACTCGTGGCTGTCGATTTTGTTCCGTTAAAACGGCCAGAAATCCACCGCCACTCGATCCAAACGAACCGATTCATACGGCTACGGCAATCGCAACTTGGGGCCTTGACTATATTGTACTTACGTCTGTTGATCGTGATGACTTAGCCGATGGTGGCTCAAATCATATTGCCGAATGCATTAAGGCAATCAAACAAAAGTACAGATGCGTTTTGAACTTTAGTGCCGACACTATCAATGATTTCGTTTTTTATTTATTTTTGCAATTCACAATTGCCAATATTAGGAATCCGAAAATATTTGTGGAATGTTTGGCACCCGATTTTCGAGGCGATGTTGACTGTGTTAAGACAATTGCTATGTCCGGATTGGATGTGTACGCACATAATATTGAAACGGTTGAATCTCTGACGCCATTCGTGCGTGATCGACGTGCTGACTATCGTCAAACGTTAAACGTTTTGCAGGAAGCGAAACGCATCAATCCGAAATTGGTGACGAAATCATCGATAATGCTTGGCTTGGGCGAAACCGATGCACAGATTGAGCAAACCATGAAAGACTTGCGGTCGGTTGGCGTCGATTGTCTGACACTGGGCCAATATATGCAACCGACGAAACGGCATTTGAAAGTGTTCGAATATGTAACGCCGGAAAAGTTTAAGCACTGGGAAATGCGTGGACAGGACAATGGCTTTTTGTATACGGCCAGTGGACCGCTTGTAAGAAGCTCGTACAAGGCTGGTGAATTTTTCATAACGAGCATATTGAAGAATCGACAAACTGAATCTAATTAAAATTGTACCATTGAATAGTTTAATTGTTATATATACGTATGTGTATATTGATTGTAATAACGTATCCACTTTTTAAGTTTGACAACGGCTTGGCACAATATATAATTTGTTATTTTGTGAAATAATCGATTTTACGTCTGATATCATTTTCGTGTATGATTCGGAGCAACAAGTAGAATAAATGTTCTTTGCAAAACAGGAATAACTACGGTCGAATCGTAACATTTGCGCATATTCCATTTTTTTTTTGCTTTTTTTCCCTTCTTTGAGTTTGACGCCAGCTGTTTTATGCTTTTCAATGGTGGTTGACTTTTAAATTACTTTTCTGCTGGCCAAATATATTTTATTGACTTTTGTCATGAACAAGTCAAGTGCAATAAATAGAAAAATATTTTTATTTCAAAATTTAATTGTAACTACCAGATAGAGGAAAAAAAACGATAAACGCACATTTCCGTTTCGTATGTGTGGATATTTGTTGGGTGGAATAAACGATTTGACCCCAATTTAGATTAATACAGACGTGTAAAGGTATGTACGGTTGAATTAAGATTCCATATGTTTGTGGAAAATCTTGTAATTTACCAGTTTAGTTAATTGTTGAATTTAACATGCAAAACATAATTTCGATCGATATTATTATACCGACCCACTGTTAATTCCGTACGATGGAAAGATAGTTCTAAAGATTTTTTTTTGTATTTTGTCGAAGCTTGCTTAATGTCAATAAATTGAATTAGAGAATTTATCGTTGGATCTCAATTATAGTCCAGATTTGGAGATAGTGCGAAATGTTTTTGTTTTTGACTAATGACAGTGTTGCATGTTTGTCCAGAATTTTCAGTTTTTTACATGTAACATTTGAAGTTGTCCTTTCAAACTTATTGGCCATCCGCATTGATCAAGAACTGAACGATTTGGCTTACAACAATGGTCCTTCAAGCCGGATCTATCAGTTCTGTGGAAATAATTCGGACGCAAGATAATCCAAAAATTAGATACCAAAGAATATACAGTCCGCCGCAAGATCGAACTTTGAAATTTTGAGGAAGGTCGTCATCGGATAAGCAGTCGCATAATAAAAATCGGGTTTATTAGTTCAATAAACCGAAGAAAAAGAACTTGAAATACGAAGAAAAGCATTTGAATTGAACCAAATTGACATGAATACATGATCAGTTTGGATGTTAACTTCTTACTTTTGTAAAAAACAAACCAGAAACGAACTAATCAATTTAAATTCCCAACTAAATCCAAGAGATTGTCTTGAAGAAAAAAATAGCAGAGACGGTCAAATGTCGTTAAAAGCCTTAGGTTAGGTTAGGTCATGTTAGCGGTGCATAGCACAAATCTTAGGCCCATGGCAAACCAACACGAATATAAAGAGACGTCTTCCACACATAGAGAACGAGCCCGCTAGATCTGTACCATTTATTCCACTTCAAGGAACTTTTTTTTTCCTTATGGAGCTATTAAGCTTGACTATGGCCACAGCTACAACTTCATATAAATGACTGAAGAAGTAAGCTGTGTATCACAGACTCCTTCGAGCTTTCCTCCTCACTATGTGAGCATTGGTATGAGTTCACGAGTCCTATTTGTGTGTTCACGAGTCCTTTGTAAGAGTTTTCACCACTACTTTGAATGTTTTTAGCAGAAAAGAAATCAGACTAATAGGTCTGAAGTCCTTAGGATTCGTATGTTGGATTTTGCCCGCTTTAGGGATGAAACCAACTTTCGACAACCTCCATTTTTCCGGCAAAAGTGTACCGAATGTAGACATGCTCCAAAAATGTTAACCAAACGATTAACCAGCGATTCACCAGCTTCCTGTAGATAGGCTGGGATAATACCATCCAGTCCAGGCGATTTAAATGGTTCGAAGGTTTTTATAGTCACCATATTGGTCCCTCCTTGACTATTTGTGTTATCAGGGAAGTGAGTTTGTAGCAACAGAAACAGAATTTCTGTCCAACTGCCATTAGCTTTCTGAATTTGAGATGGAATCTCCTATTTCGATAGAATACGTCTGTTGTTGTTGTTTCCCTGGTATCTTCAATACCGTCACAGAATGATTGCCTGCCCAAGGAGCACCAAAAGTTGTATATCAGTGGTCACTACGTCGCAGACACTTTCATATAAAACTTACAACTTACGAATACAC
>JANTEX010233591.1:0-13227 GCA_024741295.1 Macrocera vittata | reverse complement strand
AGAGTTACAGACGGCTGTATAAGCTGGTTCAGATTGGTTCGATATACAGTAACTACAACATGATTGTCTTGAAAATTGGGAGGTGAAACTGTTGCTCACTTTGCTTCCACTTTTTTTTAGAATGCAAAATCGTGGTTCTATCCCAACTAACACACATGATGCTATGAGTGCACTCAGAGTGAACACATTGTGTGTTTACATGATGTGTGCATGTAGATTATACACAATTCACAGTGTGAGGATATGGTCACATTTTCTACTGGGGATGCGACATATTCAGAGCGGCTTCAAAATTTAAGGCCAAGGGTCTACAAACTGTACCGACATTGGTCAAAGGCTTTCATACAGATGTTGGCTAACCTCGGTTCAACTACGCCGAGATCGTATTTAGAACATGAATGCAGAGTGATTTTAAAGTCGTAAAGACGTCGTTTGCTAACTTTGAGATGTCATTAACTGACAACCCAACTAATACATTGCGTAGTTTTAAATCGATTTCAACTAATTGCGAAGCCAGTTGACGACGTACCAAAGTAATTCTATATTTTGGTTAGAAAAGCGTCATGTCATGTCGACATCAGCTAGCGACCAATCTCCTGAGAAACACAATTAAGTTGACCATTGAGATGTCGATTCGACTAAGCAGATACCGTTTTCTGAACCTAAATTTAGAATCGTGTCTATGTTGTAAATAGGTCGTCAACCGACTTTGAGTTTGAGACGTCGCCAAATGACTATGTAACGACTATGTGAGATAGTCTTAAGTAGACTGGATTCAATTAAGACCACATTACGTAATCTTAGTCATAGTCAGCAGACGGTTAAAGTTCAAAATACGGTCTCTGCGTAAATGAACCGATAAAATGTCAGCAAACTTCCAACCTATTTCTTGGATTATGCAGCCTTGCAAAGTTTGAGTAATATGGTATTTATAATCATTTTACTAGTCGCTAGTCTAGTCTAGTCATAAACATCGCGCATCTTGATTAGAATGCCTTAGTCACTTACTGTATCATATCATCATGAGGACCAACAGGGAGATAGGTGGACGTAAATACAATCGATGACAATGACCAGCAAACGATAGCGAAGTTGTTCGATTATTTGAACAGATTGTTTTAAGTAACTTTAAACCCAGAACTGTCTTCGTTATTTCCAAATGAAGCTACGCAAAAAACGTTGTCACATAATTAAGAAGACTTTTGATGGTCGTGAACAGACTTCGAACAAGTAATACATCGTTACGTAGTCATTAAGTGGTTAGCTAACGACGTTCCCTAGTCACTTCTCGACGTATTTTTGACTTTGAAAGCAATTAGTAGGTAATATCCAAAATATATCGATAAACGATAATTATCGATAATTACAAAAAATATCGATAAATATCGAAATTATGGATAATTATTGATAGTCGATAAATATCGTTAATTATCGATTATCGATAATCGATAATTATCGATAATTATCGATTTTGATAATCGATAATTATTGATAATCGATAATTATCGATAATTATCGATAATCGACCAGAAATAGCTTTGTCGAGTACAAAAAAAAGGCCAACCGGCCGTGCTTTTACATTAAACATTAGTTATGTATCGCCCATATTGGCTACCGAAATTTGTTAATAATCGATAATTATTGATTATAGATTATCGATAATTATCGATTATCGATTATCGATAATTATCGATTATCGATTATCGATAATTATCGATTATCGAGAAAGTGATAATTATCGATTATTGATATCGATAATTATCAATAATCGAAAATCGATAATTATCGATATATCGATAAAAAATCCAGGACCTATCAATTAGTCACTTAACTACAGAAAATCGTATGCAAATGATATCAAGCAGCGACCAACCTCTTCGTCCTACTTAGGTGAGTTCTGCTAATAAAGGTAAAAACTGAAGGGACGAAAAATTCTGGTCTTCTTTAAAAAGAATAAATATTACAAGATTTAAATAATAAAAAACTCACCTTTTGTTGTTTCGTACTACGATCAGTTGAAACGGAAGTAATTTCTCGTGGCATCATCGATTCCATGCCGGTCATCAAAACAGAAGCACCCAAAAATTTATTCAACAAAGCTCGTGCCTCTTTGTCTTCTGCCGTATCACCTGATTCTTGAACTGAAAATATAAAAATGTTGCTTCTCTTTAATAAAACTTCTTCGCGCTCGCCAATTTGTAACTCACCATTGTCAGCATTTCGCATACGATCCAAAACATCTTGTACACCAGCAATTTTAGTGCCACCACTGTTTAGAAACGATCTAGTTTCATGTCTAGAAGCTGACGATGCTTGAAATTTAGATGAGGTCGTATATTCCATTTCATCGTCTTCACTTTCCATAAATGTTCTAGAGGTAGCCTCGGATCGTAGTTCAACATCACATTCATCGAAATCTTCCGAACCAGACCGGAAACTGGCACACGCCCCTACAAAAGACAATTTAAAAATGAGCTGCAATGAAAGTTATGTATATCAGTGCCTAATGTACCTGGTGTAGATTCTCGACTTCGTTGATCTCTTGTGCGCAAAATCAGACCGGCCTTCGGATACGAAGAGCTTGCCGATTTATCGGCTTCTTTTTGAATGAATTTTTCGCTGAGTTCCTTTACCGAACCGCGACGAACGTACGGCGTTTTCTTGTCCACAATCGCTTTGTCACCGCGCTGTAAAACACAATAAATTAGCATTGTAAGCATACGAACATCAATCTGTGCTCGGCCGTACCTCAATTGTCTCGGTTCTTGTTATGCTCGTGATGCCATTGTTCAGATGTTCAACTTCGTTACTAACTCGTTCGTTTGCATAGTCTTCAAACGGTTTTAGGTCATCGGGATTGTTAGAATAATGGGTCACCGACCGACTGCCCGATGGTGTGGAACCGTTTTCGGAATAAAGGCTTTCTTTGAGAATTGTTCCAGTTACTGTGCGCGCGAAAAGAAATCATATTATTACGGTCTGTCTTCGTCACATGCATATTCACAATAAACAAACCTTTGGTTGTTTGACTAGGTTGCGATTTCTTTTTGAGAGCTCGAATTCCGAATAGTGGATTTCCGTCGTCATCGGTTGGTCCGATACCGTAGCTAGATATCACACAGTCTTCGACGGCCGTATCAATTGTCTTTTGTTTCTGAACCTTTTGCGTTATTTTTTTTGGCGTTGACATTTTGAATGTTCGTGTGGCCGAAGTTTCTGTGGCTTTTTTCAAAATGTTCTTTGTCGCCCATATTGGTTTGTCGGCCTCACGATCTTTAGCGTCAACTGTTTTCGGTATCATTCGTGCACTACTGGCGCTAGGCGTACTCGTTTTTACGCTTTTCGGACTTGGACTTCGGGATTTTCGTAACACTTGCCGTTGACTGGTATTGGTTTGATTTTTTGTGCTGCTTCGGCAGAACTGTGACGTATACTCACTTTCTCGGTCATCCGTGACGATTTGAGATCTAGTGCCAGATTTATTCGATTTTGGACTTGGACTGCGACGAGAAACATACGTTTCGGGACGTTGAGAGACTTTTGCCTTTGGGCTCGGACTCCTGGACACATACGTTTCCGGAACGGTAACTTTTTCCACAATCGAAGCTTTCGAGTATTGGGATGTATATTCACTTTCGGCTTTCTCGTGGTCATTTGTCGACGGCGGTCTTTTCTGTCTTGGACTAGGACTGCGAGAGTAGTAGACCGGTTCCGACTGTATTGGTGTCTTTGACTTTGGACTGGAACTTCTGCCGATTGGTCGCGTTTTCGGTGCCGCAATTTCCTTTGAATTATCCCGTCGAAACTTGTCGCCATTCACCGGTCGTTGTGGTTCTTTACCTTGCGGTGATCTGGCTCGGTTCGAAACTGGATTTTGCATTCTTGCCGGTGACGGGCTTGGTTCTTTTCGCAATGGACCATTTCGCGACGGCTTGCTCGTCGAACCGTGAATCTGTTGTTGTAATTTTTGTTTTTTGACAATACGAATTTGCGACCGAATTCGACGCCGTTGTTCGTAGCCGACAACAGTTTCCAGCATTTTCTCAAGCAGTTCTAGTTCAAAGACCTCCTCAACGTGTGGTATGTCAGCCGAACTACTTTTACGTCTGCCTTGCGATTGTTGCGAATGCGTTCGCTTAAGTTCGACACCGAATTTTACCGAACTCCTTTGATTGCCGTCGATCAGTGATTCTATGCCGTTCTCTGAAGGTGTGAGTGATGGTTTTTTGCTGCCCGGTCGAGAGCCATCAATAGATTCTCGACGAATGTGTTCCAAGGAGCATACGGTATGATTCATGTAAGAAGGCTTCTCTGTTGGTTCGTCATCCATGTCCAGGTTATTTGGGGCTGCGTCGAATTGTTCCGTGTGATCCGTTGGAATAGATGGTCGTTTCGGTTGATCTCTTGCACGTTCAAAAGAGCTTTCTGGCATTTCTGGTGTAGATTCTTTGTGAGGAATTGGTTTGTTGACGTTTGGTTTAGTGTCAGGAATTGCAGGTTCAGTACGCTT
This sequence comes from Macrocera vittata, assembly GCA_024741295.1. NCBI lineage: Eukaryota > Metazoa > Arthropoda > Insecta > Diptera > Keroplatidae > Macrocera > Macrocera vittata. The sequence goes on along the minus strand of JANTEX010233591.1, from coordinate 8,717 downwards.
GTATACGCCTATGTCTGAACAAAAACAATTATGTGTCAGATTGTTTAACCGATATGACAGGACGATTAGTTAAAAAATATAAAATGAAAACAAACAGAATATTTTTTAAAGGAATTTTGGTGACTGACAATTTGTTTCAGATAAATGCTTACCGGTTAGTTTGACTTCGCCCTTTGTTTCTTTGGATTTTCGTTCTTCCCACATCGCTGATCTCGACAGAATATCGCTTCGTGGCAGCTTCGGTGACGCTGGCGATGCGCCACGCTCAAATATCGCTTTGGCATTTTTCACGATTTCCGTACTGCGTAACGTGACCTGAGGCGAGAGTTCGGACGGAATCGATTTTGGTTTGTCCTTTTGTGGCGTGTATCTGTCGGTAATATCACGTTTAGGTGTTAACGATGCAGGCGTTTCTGGTTTCTGAGCAGGTTTTTCTTCGGATATTTCCCGTTTAAGCGTCGATCGATGCGAAGTTTCCTTCTGGGGTGTATCTTTCTGTGGTGTCTTTCTCTGTAGTGGCGTATCTCGTTGTGGCGTATCACGTTCTGGCGTATCAACTTGTGGCGAGTCTCTCGGTTGCGTTCGACGTTTTGGCGTATCTTCTACTGGAACGTCTCGTGACGTCATGTCAGTCATACCTTCTTCTGGTTCCGTTTCCGATGGTTTGTTCTTACGAGACACCTGTCGCTCGATTTTCGCCACTAATTCGGGTGACTTCTGTGGCGCCGTCGACGATAGTCGTTCGGCGGTCGATATAAACTTCGTCACTTTATCCGAAACGCTTAGCAAACAATCATCACTTCTTAACTCTACATCAACTTCCTCAAGATTTGGCCGTTCTAGCATTGGCTTCGATGCTGACGTCTTTGTTACTTTATCGGCAGTCGTCAGAAATTTCGTTACCTTGTCATTAACACTCAACAGGCATTCATCTTGATTGTCTTCGGTCATTCTGTCTGTTTGATCGGACGTAAGAACCACTTTTTCGTTCAAAATGAAACGTTCCGATTCGTCGGCTGGCTTACGGAATGCTTGCGATGATTTCGGACGTTTAACTTCTTCGGCTGTTGATATGAATTTCGACACTTTATCGTGAACGCTTAACATGCATTCGTCATCTTCGTCCACGACACCCTCATCGATCTCTTCGGTTATTCGTCGTTGCACATTCTTAACAATTTTCGGACTTGAAATTGAGGTATTCGAGAACTTTGAAACCTTATCGGAAACGCTCAACAGACAATTGTCCGTTTCGGTCACACGATCACGATCAATATCCCGATGAACGTGATGTTCTGTGTGACATTCATCGTTTGTTACCTCTGTAATGTGACACTTGACAAATTCCTTTGTACCCTCTTCGAAAATCGGTATGTTTGTTATAGTTGGACGACGCTTTAAATGCTCATCGTCCGGTTCGTGCACTGTGTCCGGATACCTTAGTTGGCCTTCGATTATTTCGCCGGGCATCACTGGTGTCGGTATAATTCGATTCGGCGTCGGCTCTCGTGATGATTTGGCCTGCTGAATGTCAATGATAACATTTTCCATGTCCTGACTGTTGAGCACTACATTTGTGGTGGTCAAGTTAATGGTTTTTGTTGTAACGCATTTGGTTGGTCGCCGTGAATCGGTTTTGGTAGTCGGTGATTTCTGATTGGATTCCGGTATTACGGTGTCCGGCTTTGATCGTCGACGACCGTTTGATGTTGGTTTCAGAGTTGCGTCGCTGGTTGATCGTAGCATCGTGGAGTCTTTCTCGATCTTAGTGCTACGATAGACCGGTGCCGAATCTTTGCGCTCGGTAACGGCTAGTTTACGTGATGATTTTGTTTCGGTTACTGTGGCCGTTGTCACCGTATCTGTATTATCTTCGTCCGATGAATAATCGCTGGAAATTGGTTTTGGTTTTCGGCGTCCGTTTTCAGTGGCAACGGGTTTTTGATCGATTGTTGGCTGTTTTTTTATGCGATCGGTTGTCGGCTCATTTCGTTCATTGTCGGTGCTGGGCTTTGATAGTGATAGCTTGGCCGATGAAATGTGTTTTGTGGACGTTGTGTTGTCGATTGATTTTTGTTTTACCGACGAAAATTTTGATTTTGGTTTGGAGTCGACAGGCGGTTGGGCTGGTATGAATTTTGGTTTTTCGCCCGATTTAGTAGGTGTTCTGAAACAAAATAGATTTCAAATCAGCGGGTATTGTTGTGGAATTTGTTAACGGTCTGGTTACCACATATGATCTTTACATTTTGATTCGTTAAATAAAAACATTTACGGGTAAGTTAGATAGGATTTTAAGGGATATCATGCTCTTTGTCTAACTTTTCCTTCGGATTATATTATCCAAACGATTTCAGGTATTTTACTTACGTTTTCCTTTTGTACCTAAATGCGCACGAAATGTGAACGAAATATGCATTGCATAATAAAATGGATAACACTTTATGCACCAAGCGTGCACATGTCTGAAAAGTCCTAAACAACATGCAACATTTCCATATTTTTTTTCTCAGAAACAACACAGATCAATAACAGAAATGTACTTATAAATCCTAAAAGTCGTACTTTTTTCAGAAATCGAAATTTTCATAATAAGAAGAAATATAAAATACTCAGACACATATCGATACTTATCGACACATATCGATACATATCGATACATATTGATACATATCGATACTTATCGAAACATGTTGATACTCACAGATACTCTACGATACATGTCGACAATTATCAATCTCTATCGATAAGTATCAATAAGTATTGTATATATCGCGATATATACAATACTTATTGATACTTACCGATACAGATTGATAATTGTCGACTTATCGATAAATATCGATACTTATTGATACTACTGATACTAATTGATACAAATCGATAAGTATAGTATATATCGCGATACGTATATTCAGTATCGATTTGTATTATTAAGTATCAGCAGTATCAATAAGTGTCGCTATATATCGATAAGTATCAATATGTATCGATAACTATCAATGTGTATCGATTTGTATCAATAAGTATCGATATTTATTAATTACTATTGACATATTTAAAAGCTATATCGATACTTAGGTGTACGTGTATCGATACTTTTTACATATCGCAATACCCCTAATAAGAATATTAAGATAATGTTAATACATCCAAAACAATAAGTTAATGATACCATACAGAAACCTTTTGTCCATCATCTCCGAAAATTTGTCCGATAAGCATTAGTTATTTTTAATTTTTTTATTTATATTAGAGCCGTCAAATTTTTGTTCTAAAGCTAGTTGCTGGTTAATGTTCAATGCATGTTAACAATTCACTACCGCAGTCAAGACAAGATGTCTTACCTTACAGTGCCCAGTGTTTTTCTCGTCTCTCGCACGTCTTTCGTTTCTGAGTTAAATTTCGATATTTTTACACTGGAAACATTATTGGTCGTTGTTTCTTTCGTACGATTTAAATGTTCTACCACTTTATTGACCGATGTGGCTGCCGACGACGACGGTGCTGGCTGTTTTGGTCCAGCCGGTGTTGTTGCCAGCGGTTTCCGTTTATGATCCGGTCCATCTTTTGACGGTGCCGGCCGAGGAGTATCAGCCATTGGTTTTGCGGCTGTTTGCCGAACAGGTGATTCTTTAGCCGTTGGTTGTCTGCGATCTGGTTCGACCGATTGCTTTTGTTTTGACACTTCCGATCGAAGTTCTTGCGTTTTATTGAACTTGCCCGTTGAAGTTACTACAATTTCGTTGATCTTTTTTCTGTCCGGACTTCTTGTGTGCGCTGGACTACCCGCTTTCGGCGACTCCTTGAAAGGCACTGTTTTTTTGCGTTCAGGACTTTCAGTCGATGCCATTCGTTTATTAGGATGAACTTCAGCTGAAATTGGTTTTCTGCCCGGGCTATGACTGGGTGATCTTTTATCGGACGTCGCCGGTTTCTCTTCAATCTGTATCAATGATGCCCTATCAACGGTGCTGGTATTCTCGATTTCATGCAATCTCTCGGAAATTTCCGCATCAATTTGAGCTGAACGCCTACGCTCTGGACTTCTGTCTGATGGTCTCGACGGAGAATGCTTTGATGTCACCGAAACGGTATTCGTTTCTTCAGTAGTCTTCTTACCGCACACATAAGCACTCTCTTTCGTTATAAACTCTTCAACAACTGGAATACGGTTCTCATACAGCGTTGACGTTTCATCTTTCACCGCCAGCTTTTCCTGGGCCAATATTTGGCTATCCTCAACGGATTGTAATTCTCTTGCACTTTCCTGTTGTTTCGAAAATGTTTTATTTACCGTTTCGATAATCTCGTAAATTTTATCATCGGCAATGCCAACGATTACCTTTTCTTTCGGTTCAGTACGCTGTTCTGGAGCCTCTTGATTCACTAACGGATTAACAAAATCCACGGTGTCATGACCAATCAGATTGTCCTTTTCTTTGGGATAACCATCAGTTGTATGTCGAATGTCTGAAGCTTTTGTTGTTGTAGTTGTTTCAGTATTCATGCCGAGCATGGCACGACATCGCTCCTCGTATGTTTCACTTCTTGTGTACGGAACTTTTCCCCTCGGTTTATCCTGTTTGTTGGCCGTCGGCGCTTCTTCAAATTCTCTTTCGACAAGAAAGAATGGTTCTGGTTCGTTTTCCTGTTCATCGGGTTGTGGTTCATTAGCATGTGAAAACGTAGCTCCATCGTGCACGTCTATATCTTCGCGTTGCAAGTAAACTTCTTTGTTTGCCATGTGCACGTACTCTAAATCGCTTACGGTGCTTGTTGGCGAGGTCGATCTTATTGATTCGTCCGCATCGACTTCTATTTCACTCGTATTTATCTGACGATCGGTCGTGGATTGTTTACGATTTTCTACTTTTGTAGACGTAGACGGTTTTACATGTACCGATGTAGGCAATGTATGACGAGCAAAAGATTCGGTAGGTTTGGCATAGCTGGGTGTTCTAGTGGATTGTTCGATGTGAATGGTTTTCTGCGAAATAAACTCTGAATTTTCCACTTCTGTTTTCTTTGTCGGTTTATCGTGCATAACAGATTTTGGCTTTGTAACGCTTATGTCCACTTCTATTGTTTTTGTTGGACGTCGATCAGGAGACGATTCTTGCGATGGACGTTTTGAAACAATTGAACTGGCTCGTTCGGGCGATCGTTCCGATGGAGTTTTGGTCGAACGTCTATCTGGAGAAGTTTCTTGTCTTGGTAAAGTAGCACTGGTCGTCGGACGTCGATCCGGTGAAGACGGCTGCGATGAACGTTTGGGAGTAACAGATTCAACTCGTTCGGGTGATCGGCGGCCTGAAGTGATCTTTGTCGAACGTCTGTCTGGCGAAATTGCCCTAGTCATTTGATTTGCTGTACAAATATCAGTTTTCGGTCTTTCGGGAGATTTGTTTACGCGTCTCACCGGTGACGTTTCTTGGGATTTCGGTGAGCGATTGCTTGGTGTTGTCGCTTTTGGTCTTGTTGGGGATCGATTTTTATCGGGACTGGACATTCGCCGCTCAGAGCTCTTTGTAACTGGACGGTTTTCAATGTCAACCAAACCACGCGCCACTCCATCGGAACTGATTTTTCTGTCCGGAGATTTGGAAGGACTCACGTTTCGGCTGATAAGTTTCTGAGATTTTTCCACTCTGTTTGGCGATTCACTTTTAATCGAACTTATACGATTAGGTGCTTCCGTCGAGTTACTAATGTCTTCTGGTCGTTTTGTGTCTGGTAAATTATAGTTCTGAGATCTGTCCGGTGATGTTGAAAACCTATCGTCCCGGGTACCGCAAAATCGAGCTCCTTCAGGTGTTGTTTTCTCTTCCAACGGTTCTGATCGAGAAGGAGACATATGTTTATTTGGCCTAACTGTTTCACTGTCATGGGTACCATTATCTGGTGATTTTGTTAACTTTTTATCTTGTGGACGGCTTAACGGAATATCAACGGCCGCAGTAATTTTTTTGTGATGTCTCCGTTGGCCTTGTCGGTGAGTTACTTTTAACGGGGCTTACAGAGTTCCATGCCGATCGATTCGGACTACCAATAACAGGGCGACGTGAATCTGGCTGCGCATACGAACTTTTGGTCACCGTATTCGAACTGATTTGACTCATGTCTGAGTATTCCGTATCCCGTGATGGGCTTCGACGATTTCGATCGATCGATGACAATTTTTGATTACTACTGCGAACCGATGTACTATTTGACTGTGTAGAACGTGGCGGCGATGCACAACGTAATGCCCGTTCTACGTCAGAAATCCAATCTTTGAATCCGTGTCTAAGACTATTTGGTTGTGCCTTCCTCACATCGCGGACACCAGACTATTAAAACATAGCTAAGCTGAGTTGTAGTAAATACGGTATAGACACAGAGATCGACTGCCAGTGATATACCGCATTTTATACCAAATGCTCATCTCTCTTAGTAACCATACGATACGTTCACAGTCCGCATTTTATAACATTTATCAGGAGACTCATACTTACAGAACGACAATATTTTTACCTTGGGTTATCTTTAAATTATTACAAAGACCATAGTTGGATATTATTAAGATATTATAATAGGATTTAACTGCTCAATATGCTTTTCTTATGAAAGTTCAAAAATTGAAAGTCAATATAAGGTAAATGTGCGACAAATTAGTGGTGGTGCTATATACAAAAAGAAACGAAGTGGCGAAACGTCAAAATTAAACCGGCCAAAACAGTTACTTGTTGCTGCTGTGCAAAAAGTGGCTACAAATTGAGCGAATGCAGATATAAGGATAAATTACATTGTACTTGTTGCAACATGCAAGGGCATGTCATCCAGGCATGTATGAAAAAGTAAGAAACTTAAACCGCTGGTGGGCACAAACGTGATCGATACAGTCGACACTGATGGCGACGATGATACAATCGAAATCAGTACGCAACAATTACAAAGCGAAGAACGAGAAAATGTTTCGTGAATATGCATATTGAAGGAAAACCGATAAGAATGAAGTTTGATTTGGGTTCTTCAATATCTACAATGAGTGAAAGTATTTTTCGTACTGAATTTCAAATGATTGCAGCAAACCATACAAATGTATGTTTGATGGCCTATAACGGAAATATTTTCACGGCACGCGAAGTTGCAAAAGTTATGGTTACCTATGACAATACATCAGTTACAGGTAGCTTATATGTTACATTGCTGACGACAAATTCGACACAATTTTCGGTCGTGAGTGGATAACGACACTTATTTTGTTATCGCCACTCGAAATCAAAAGCATCGTCACACAGTCAGCAGATGTCAATCATCCCATCGACGTCCCAAAATATCGGGGACATCAATGTCCCAGAACGTGACATCGATTATATATCCTTTGGATATCATTTTAGTAAAGAAAAAAAATTGTCCTCAAATGATTGCTTTTGGATGTATTTAGAATGTCGTTTACGCGATGTAAAAATGTTACCCTTTAATGGATAACGTTTGGACAGCCCATAAAAGACATTCGAATCAATTAGATGTCCTTAAGACATCTTTGGGCGTCTGTCATATGTATGTCTTAACTTTGATATCCAATATACATCTTTAGTGGGATGTTTAAACGGTGATCCTTTGGTGGTAAAGCTGGGACTCATCAGGCATCTAGGCGTTATCCGTGATGTTGTTTTTGTTTGTGCAGTCTCCATTGTGACTTTGATAGTTGATGTCTTGTCGCACAGACTTGGTGGTAAAGTTTCCAGACTTAAAAGCGAGATGTGTCTGATGAGCCCCAGCTTTACCACCAAAATACGAAACAACTAAAAATAGTGCAAATTAATCTGAAATTGGGTAATGGGCCCCTCCCATTGTGTCCCGCCAGCTGTGCAATGACTATTGAATTCTAACTTGGTTAGACTATTTTGTCGAAAACGATTAGGGATAAAAACATTTTGCCTGAGTAAACGATTGATTACCTTAAAGGTTCCTGACTTATAGGCCAAAATTTTGCTTTTCCTAAAAAAAAGTTCAGCACAGTTAGGATATTTTTTGGATGATTTGGTACTTTGTATGCATCCATAAGTGCAGCACCGGAGTGGACGATTTAGTACCTCAAATCTTTTTGACTTATAAAGTTTTATTTTTATGCCTAAAAGATCACTCTAGTCGGGATTAAATGTTGATAATTTGATTACCCACAAAACGTACACCGAAAATCCAAATTTTTTACACAGACTTAGTGCTCAAATATAATACCAACCAATCAGTATTTAGTACCTCAAAACTTCCAGACTTACAGACAGAATTTGTATTTTTTATTCTGAAAAGGTTATCCCAGCTGGCACAAAATTAATAATTGCACCAATCATTTCAAATTATATATTTTACGAATCATCTTCGGATAAGATGTTTTAACGATTTAAAATAACTTTTACCGAGCTTGTATAGATTTAATGGCACTGGCGTCTCGTGAATTTTATTTGCCAAATTTCTGATATTTATCTTAAAAGTTAAAACGTATTTATATGATATTAAAAAATGATTTGGAGCAAAAAAATCGCTGCCATTTGACCCTCCAAAAATTGACGAAAATGACGCTTCTGACTTAATTAGCTCTTTTCTCATTCAAATTTTTAAGCTTGAAACTTTTCTATTTATATTACAATGAGAATTGAACGGTTTTAATAACCAACGCAAATTTTTATATGATTGAATTTGAGAAGATGCTCATTAGGAAGATTTTGCCT
>JANTEX010233480.1:0-13230 GCA_024741295.1 Macrocera vittata | reverse complement strand
TTTTTATTTTAATTGCTTTATAAATCTACGTCTTTTACATTTTATTTCGCCTCAATTGATAGAAAGAATTCGCCTTATAAAACATTTTAAAGCGAAAACAGGATTTACGGCGAAATGAATTGGCCGACACGGCCGAATTAAATTTATTCGACGCGCAATTGTTGTGCCTTTGCAAAAAAAGAAAGATCAATGAAATCAGACCACCCATTGAGCCACAATCTGAAAATTTTCTGATTTTCAGTGTAGTAAAGCATATGCGGAGAAGTAGATCAGACATCTTTTGAATATAAGAAAATTATCAGTAGCACTTGAGATAATGAAAAAACGATTAAACATTTATTATGTTAAATTAAATTTCCTACAATTTTCTCTCAGACAAAAAATCATTTGAACCAAAGTTTAAGAAGATACCGGGATCTGAAGTCAGAAAACCGAAAAAAATCATAGTTTTTGGCGAGGCGAATGCAATAGGTGACAACATAAAAAAAAGATTGAACATTTTTATTATTTCTTCAATATATAATTTTTGCAGGGTCAGGCGTTTGCTATATCGACCACCTCTAATGTGCATGTCCAAATTTTACGTGAAATATATTGAATCACGTCAGCGTCATCATGTAAATTAAACTAAACATTTATTGACTTGTCGTGACGACGGTTACAGTAAAAGTGGTTTTTATTTATTTTTAAGTCGGTATTGGGGACGATTCTTCGACTTCAAAACAATTCCCAATTATGCTACAGAAAACGGTTTTCGCGTTGTCGAATCGACGTCAGTCAACCACATACGTTGTTTGGGTGTGACATTTTTTTAAATTCAGAAACGTTCAGTAGATATAATAACGAGGGGGTAATCACTCGAAAGAATAACGTTCCTGGGTTTCTTGGAGTTCCCGGAATTTCTCGGACTCTCCCGGAATTTTTCAGAATTTCTCGGAATTTCCCGACTTGCCCAGAATTTCTCTGAATTTCCCGGAATTTCTCGTACTTACCCGGAATTTCTCGGAATAACCCGGAATTTCTCGGAGTTTCCACGAAATTTCTTCGGAATAACCCGGAATTTCTCGGAGTTTACCGGAATTTCCCCGGAATTTCCCGGAATTTATCGAAATTTCCCGGAATTTCTCGGAGTTGCCCGGAATTTATCGGACTTTGCCGGAATTTCGCGCAATTTCCAGGATTTTCTCCAGAATACCCCTGGAATTTCTCGGACTTTCTCTGAATTTCTCCCAAATTTCTTGGACTTTCCCGGCATTTCTCCGCAATTTCACGGGAATTTCCCGGACTTTCTCCGGAATATCCCAGAATTTCTACGGAATTTCTCGGACTTTCCCGAAATTTCTCGGCCTTTCTAGGAATTTCTCGGACTTGCCCGGAATTTTTCCGGAATGCCCGGACTTTCTCCGGAATTTCTTCGGAATTCCCTGGAAATTCTCGGACTTGCCCGGAATTTTTCCGGAATTTCTCGGACTTCCCGGAATTTCTCCGGAATTTCTTCTGTATGTCCCGCGGGATTTCTCATCTCAAGTAGTTAGCCCTTGGAGGCCTCCCATAGATTTTCGACCATACAAAGTCATTTATGAGCGATTTTGAAAACTCACCATACAAACTTTAGGGGCCTCTGGAAGGGGCAGGATGATTGGTTATAATTTGGCTCAAACAAAAATTGGTCGGGATTATCTCTTGTATCGATTACCATTTTTTACAGTAAATTTGGTGAAATTTTGAAAAATTCCCTTAAAATTTTTGGGGATCCTTCGAAAGAGGAAGGGATGATCGCCAATTTTGCTAGAACAAAAGTTGATCAGGATCGACCCCTGCTTCGATTCCAAAGGCTAAAGTGCAGTTTAGCGGCTGCGCCGAAAAAAGTTTTGTTTCTACTCTCATTAGAAAGTCACTCTATTTCGTAACACAACATCTGTGTTTGAATCGAATTGAATAACCAAAAAAAAAAGAAAAGAAAAAAAGGCTGCGAATAGTTCTCCTAGATCACGTGAATGTTCCACTTAATTTTCACAATGTTCCACACAATTTTGTGTCGACCATATACCGATTTTTAGATTCATTGACTCAAAACACTATATAACACTATATACTTATTTTCATTACAATATTATAATTTTTACCGTTTTTCATGAATTTTAATTGTGCTTACCTATAGGGGAGAAGGAGTTCCAATTTACCTGAAAATTTGGAATTCTCATTTTTTAGGGCTTTCTAACATCTGTGAAGATTTGACTTAAACTGGTCGTAAAGAAAAAAGTTTTTCTAACAAAGTTGTTTTTTTCGCAATAAATTGTTTGAAAGCCCATACTCCCCTATATCAGAATCGTTCGAAAATTCGTTTGTTTCATTTTTTAAATGTGTCTCAACATCTGTGAAAATTTTAAATTTCAGTTCAACCAGATAATAAAAAAAAAGTTAAAAAATTAGGGTATGTTATTTTTTTCGAAAAACGTAAAACCAATTTCTTCTTATATACCTTCACGAACAAAATTTAATGCTCTAACTAAAGTCTAAATTCTAAACAAAATATTGAAAATATATCAGCACACACACAAACTGATTGGCAACTGTCAATTTTCCCAATGGCCACCAAGCTTTTGTATAAAAAAAAGCTTTGAAACGCTTATATGGTTCAAATTTTTGGTTTCGAATATAAAAGCTGCAGCAAATACTTTCACTCTCACACCATTAAAAATATAAGAAATCATAATATGATCTATATAACAGATGACACATACGTCTCGAGAACACCTCCTCTTAAAAACATTTTTCGTCTCGACGTTAATCAACGATAGTGGTGAGTTCACAGTGCGCGCATTTCACAGTACTGTCATTAGTCTACTTTTGATTCTTGGTTTGATGGTAAAAATAACCAAAAACCGCAGTGTAAAACCTCCACCGACCAAAACATACAGATTTTTATTTGTTCGTTCCTAATTTTATTCGACCGAAAAAACTAACCGATAACCGTTCAACAAGTGAATGCAAATGAACAAATAATGTCGGCACACAAAATTATCGTCGGACTGTATCAAAACCATGTCACCGATTTATCGGATACTATGCAATTTCTTGCTGCCAACGACTTGGACCTGGTGGCGGCTCCAATCACCCATCCCATGTTTAGCCGGGAATTTTTCAACGAACCAATACAATCCCGACACATGGTATTCTCTCGATCTGATTTATTGCTCGAATCCCATGATTGGATGTACAAATTTGTGTCGAAAATGTCAGCAAATATAGATTGCGATTCGGATGATTTACGGGTACGAAAACATAGCGAAGCAACGCTGATACAGGAACTTGCGTTAGCCGATCATTTAGTACAGCAAGGCTTCATAATGATGCCATTGCGTGGCACGAAAACCATAAATTTGGCACGTACTCTAAGCCGCAACTTAAAAGGTAATTAAACTGTACTTCAAAACACTCGATTTGATTTTAGTGTTGATCTTAAATTGTAGGCTCTGTTCTAATGGAAGTACCAATGCAAAATCCTATAAAATCTGCACGACTTCACGAAACATCCAACAATTCGGATGCAGACGACGACTGTGATGTTGACCCGTGGACGTGGTGGAATACATTTCGTTTACAAACCGATTTTAATAGTAAAATTATGGTTGCCTTAGAATTGTCTGCAGATTTGCCGCCAATCGATGTAATTCAACGTTGGTTATGCGAACCGGTCTCTTGCATCATTGTGCCGGCAAACGTGTTCATACGGAATGCACAAAATTTCCCGGTCCTATCAAAAGCTCATCAATCTGTGATTATGGCCTTCGTAAAAAATGACATCAGTTTTATGGTGAAATGCAATCGAAACGATAACGGTTTACGTAACTATGCCCAATATTTGCGTCATTTGGCCACAACTAATTCGCCGACCAAAGATCCAATGCACGGTTTCGATGACATTCTCGAGATACCGTTACAGCCGCTCTATGACAATTTGGATTCGTACACGTATGAAGTTTTCGAAAAGGATCCCGTAAAGTATGCACTGTATCAACGGGCAATCGAGCTGGCGCTTATCGACAAAGTGGCCGAAGAGGATATAGCCAGCAAAACGGTACGTAAGCTAAGCTTACTTCTACAGGCAAGCTTATGTAAAACTGACCTTCCACTTAGATGGTGATAATGGTTGTTGGTGCTGGCCGAGGTCCCATTGTTCGTTCGGCCATCAATGCATCGAAGAATACTAAGCGAAAGTCTAAAATTTTTATTGTCGAAAAGAATCCGGCCGCTATCCTTACGCTTACATCTTTAAAGGAAACATTGTGGGCAGATGAAGGTAACCAATTTCTTTTTGTTGAGATTTATTTCGAATTGACGTCATTTTAACTATTTGCCGTGTTAACGATTGACTGTGTACAGATATAACGCTTATACACCGAGATATGCGAGAATTTGCACCGCCGGAAAAGGTTGACATTCTCGTATCGGAATTGCTCGGTTCGTTTGGCGACAACGAACTATCACCGGAATGCCTTGACGGTGCCCAGAAACATCTTAAGCCCGATGGCATTAGTATACCGTCAAAATCCACATCGTACATTGAACCGATAATGTCACCGCGCTTATACGAATTGGTGCGGGCCGGCGAAAAGTCCATTACGCAACGTGATAAACACAAAAACTATGCAGCTTACGCAGAAAGTACGTACGTAGTGTATTTTAAGCGGGTCTATCTCATAGCCGAACCACAACCGTTGTTCGAGTTTGAGCATCCCAATCGAAGTGCACACATTGACAATTCTCGTTACGAAACAAGACGATTCGACGCAAAGCTAGACTGTGTACTGACCGGATTTGCTGGCTATTTTGATACCGTTCTGTATAAAGACGTTACTTTAAGTATACATCCGTATACGTATACGAAAGGTTTATCGTCGTGGTTTTCAATGTTTTTTCCGCTTACGGAACCGGTGCCAATAAAGGCAGGCGACACGATTGAATTGCATTTCTGGCGTTGCATATCATCGCATAAAGTGTGGTACGAATGGAGTCTAACACAACCGCATATAACGCACATTCATAATCATAACGGGCGATATTGTCCGATTTACAAGTGATTCGAACAGAATAGTTTTTTTTTTTTTTTAAATGAAGCGATCATTGATGCTTTCAAATATGACGATTTCGTGAATATAACATCGCGTATCTATACACAAAATATATTTTGATTTACAAAACATTGAATTATGTGTACGGTTGGTTTTTTTTTGGTCATTTGCAAACGAAATGTGGGTTTTCTTTTTGTTGTTTCCGCTTAATCGTATATGTGTATAATGAAAGGTACAATAATTTAACAAATTAAAAACTATTAAATCCCAGTGTCGCGTTTCATGTTAAGTTACAGCCACTGCACTCTTTAACGGGTTTTCCTTGGCCCAACGTTATGGCACTGTCCATATCGATGTTTAGGCAATCAAATCGTCTCTGGAAATTGAAATTAAATCATTTTTGTTTTTGTTTTTTTTTTGTCGATCGTTCCAATTCTATTGCACAAATGATCAATCTCAGTACCTTCAGTTCAGTTGCTAAACACGCAAACGCATCATCGATATTTTTGTTTTCTTTAGCCGACGTTTCGATAACATATAATAGTTCCGGCACATATTCACAAAGGCTTTCGGCTTCGGCCAATTCTACTTCTCGTTGAGATTCCAAGTCGCTTTTGTTGCCGATCACCATTAATATCACATTTGAGGCAGTGTATCGTCGAACCTCTTCAATCCAACGTTGTATACTAAGAAATGATGATCTCTTTGTGATGTCGTAAACTGTTTAAAACATTTAACGTTATGGAATATTCGATTTTTGTTTATGCCTTTGTGTGATTATTCATACCGATTATGACCCCATTTGCAGATCGATAGTAACTTTGTGTAATTGTTCGAAATCGTTCTTGACCAGCTGTGTCCCAAATTTGAATCTAAGAAATCAAAAAAAACTCAAAATAAAAGTAGTACTTGGATACGGCTAAACTACTTTCTATTTTTTTTTTTAGATATGTACTAGCGATAGATTACTACTGCAACCTAATGTAGGTCCCCCGGTTTAAAATGGCCAGAGAATACTTCTGACACCGATGTCATTTATAAGGCCTATGATGGGTGCAGGATCTTTCTTCTCCTCATAGCGAACCGGCCACATTCACCAAGAATATGTTCAGGACTGTATCTTCCTCGTTGCAAAATCTACATAATCTGTTTCTTGCTCTTCCTATCCGGAACATATGTAGATTAGGGCGACAGTGGCCCGTATACTACTCGACTACTATTCTTGAATATTTGTCAAGGTTAAAAAATTCTTTGGACTGTTTGTCTTTATAGTAGGACACGCCCATTTTCGCTCTGTTATGCGCTCGTAAATTTTCCCAATACACTTGAATCTTGTTCCGTTCTCATACTTTTAAACCTATTTTAATAGGACACGTAGAAAGACTATAATATGGTTCGGGACCAGTGATGTGACAGGACGCTAGCCAGTTCGTCAACCATTTAATTGCCGTCTAAACACATGTGCCTTGGAATCTACATCAGTGATACAGTATTATTCCTCGCTAGTTTCAGGAGCCTTTCACTAGTTTTAGGAACTTCTCGCTAGTTTCAGGAGCTTCTTTAGAGAATCCTACACAAGGTTTAAGACAAATTCACAGGAGTTAAGGGCCTTTATGGCCGCTTGACTGTCTCAGAGGACGAATATGTTTATGTATTTTCTTTCCAGATTCACTGATATGCAATTGCATTGATTTCTGCTTGGAAGACCGAGTGAGTTTTTTGGATTGATTGCCAGGCTTTCGTTTGAGAGCTTGTTCTGTTTTTGATCTATCAGGTTCAAAGTTTGGTTGATTAGAGATCCAAATTACCTTTTTCTTTATACCTATTTTATGACCATTTTGTGTGACATGGACCGACCATTTGTCCAGCAAGACTGAAACCGATAATTTAATCTGCTTTCCAATAGAAACGAAGACAGTGCTCAGTTAGTACACCAGTTAGATGTTTTAACTTATTTCTGCCCAAGTCTAGAATACTTACTGATCTTGATTTTTTTAGACTACCAATAAATAAAAAAAAAACAGACTGTCTACAATCAGTTGTCGATAACCAGTTAGCATTCATTATTGTAGTAGCCTATACTTATATTGCAAGAACCGGCTGAAAGATCAATCGCTGGCTCGGGTTCGATAAATTTGGTTGAGGAACCATTACGAGCCAACTCGCCGGCTGAAGACAAAAGGGGCTAATGGTACTAGTTCGGCTACTTTATTCAGCGCTTACAATCGTTACAAGAGCGGAACTGATTTTTATTGAAACAATATCTGACAGAGCGGACCGACTGACAGAACAAATTAAGTTGAATATCTCCCTATTCAAGAGATTCACTGACCAGAATTGCCAGTAGTCTAAAAAACTGTAGAGTGATCACCGAGCGAGGAAGATGTACTAATCCGTAAATCTGCAGAGTACACTCCAGCCCTAAAGATAACCACATGAAAAATAACGTGTCCCAAAGAATTACTTGGCACTTTTTGCCGCGAAGAATGCCTCCGAATTTTACGGAATGCTTTGAGGAATGCATCGCAATTTCACGGAATGCCTAGAAATTACACGGAATGGCTCGAAGAATGCCTCCAAATTTTACGGAATGCTTTGAAGAATCCCTTGGAATTACCCGGTTCTGTCTCAGAATGCCTCGAGCAATTACTCCTAAGAGGAGAACCACTAGAAAAAATGTGTCCCAAAGAATTACTCGACAACAAAAAAATGCCACGGAATTACTCGGAATGTCTCGAAATATCACGAAATGGATCGAAGAATGCCTCGGCATTTCACGGAATTCGAACGGAATGCCATCGAATTTCACGGAATACCTCGAAGATTTTTTTTTTAATTTCTCGGAATGCCTTATAGAATTCGTCGGAGTGCCTCGAAGAATTCGTCTGAATGTATCGAAACGGAACGCCTTAGAATGTCTTAAAGAATTCCTCGGAATGCCTCAGATTTTTACGGAGTGCCTCAAAGAATTCATCGCAATATGTAAAAAAATTCCTCGGAATAACTCGATCGTTGTCGTTCGACAAAAAGAAATCTTCGAAATGGCTCGAAGAATTTACTTTGGATTTCATGGAATGCTGTAAAATTTCACGGATACCCTGAGAACTACACAAATACCTCGACCAATGTATCCAAATGTCACGGAATGCATCAAAGAATCGCTCGAAATTTCACGGAATGCCTAGGCATTTCACAGAATACCTCGGCATTACTCGATCCTAGTCCCAAAGAATTTATCGAGTAATCACCTCTCGTTCTAGCAACACTGACACAATTCATTCTAGAGCCATTAGAATACAGCCATCCATCCAACTCTGCCCTAAAAATGATAATACAACAGCCAGAGGCTAAGAGATCGACTTGATAAAGGAACTATGAATCCGTCACCCAAAAATCCAGTATTTCCAGATTTATTAGTAGTTACCGCATAATTGCGGTTACAACAGATCATCACCAACAGATCATTCGAGGAATTCGTATCCAGCATAATGTCGAAGAACATCAGATAGAGTGGTACGAGCCACACATTTTGGGATAGACCAGAAATAATACCGATAGGTTTCTGGTAAGCAGTCCGTCTCCGATTTCAGACTGACGTGCATTAGTAGATCCATAAAGCAATGACTTTAGAAAAAAGCACTTGTGCGATAAATTGCTTATCTCCTCACAATCCCAAAGGAAACTATGAAACATGACTCAAAACGTTCTTTACAGATACACCTCAACTAAGCTACATAACCAGCCGTGGAAGAGAGTCAGAGTTATCTTCGTATCTACGACAAGCAATAAGGACACGCACTTCTAAACGAAACCAATTAGTCTGGTCTCTGGTATCCTTAATACTAAAGACCATGCAGTGACTGTTAGAATAAAAACTCTCCGGTTAATTTTTAATTTTGTCTTTATTCCTCGAGCTCCAGCATACAATTGCTTTGTTTCATGGCTTCTTAGCCTTAAAGTAGTCATCGGTTAGACTGCAAATTTGCTTCGCAAGCAGCATTTATTTTCATATATAGAATGGAATTTGCCGTTATATATTATACAATATACTTAATCCAATTTCCAAAATTTACGCAAATCAGAGAAGCAATTCTATATTACGTGGTGTTGTGGTTAGAACTGTTTGTTGTGGTTAAAACTGTTAAAAATATGAAAGTTGACTTAAACAGAGGAATTCTCAGGGCGGGATCTTTGCTCTCAGCTGTTATCTTTCAGTCGGAAGAGGCTTTAGTAACAATTTGTCGATGTACAGACACCTATAGACTCAGTGAGAGTCCGTTGAAGACAGAGAACTAAAATGCTGTACACGACAAAACCCACAATCCAAGATTTTCGACTGCTCCAGGATGAATCGGAGTAACATTAACAGCATCAAACAGTGTAAACCACCTAGACTTGGTATTATACTCAACTAAAAACTGCCCTGAAAACTAATTCTAGAGGCGAGATTAAGAAAGCTTATGTGGTGCTCTACACATGCGAAGAGATATATTTAAAAATATATATGCAGGGGATAGGGACCACAAATGGTATTATGGCCATTTTCGTTCTCTCCTAGTCTCCTGAAAGACTATGGTCAAAAATTTGAATCATGCCATAATGGTTGGGGTACAGAAAACTACCCAAAGTGGTATAAGTTGGCTATCAGACCTCACGTTAAACATACTTTCAAATATAATTACAGTGGACATACTTATCAAGAGCAAAGATGAAGGAGAGATGGGATACTGGAGAAACACAATGCAATTTTGCGCTCATTACCAAGAGAAGTGGTCGAACGACTTTGGGATTCCAAGTTTAGGAATCAAAACCTAAATGGCGTTCTTCTTTTGAGGCAGTACCTTACACTTGGCGGTTTTAGCAACTGGCAACTAAAGTCGTCTAGCTTCTTAGCTCGAAAAGGGAAATTTCTTATTCTACAGCCAGCGACCTCGGTTTTGGTTTTCCAAATTCGCCAAAATTCACTAGAGAGAGAAGTGATTTATGTGACTTTCTCACACATCTAAATACAACTGTACGTGAACTTGCTATTTCAATAGAGAGAAGTGACTTACGTGACTTTGCCACACATATACATATAACTGTACGTAAACTTGCTTGCAATCTAGCTTCGAGTTATATGGACTCAAAACAATTTCGTGTGCGATTAGCAAACGCTGTCTTTCTTCTAAAAACTTAGATTCGCGCTAAGTTTATTAACGATGGATCATGTATAACACTCGAGACCGTATCGATGAATCCTCTTCGCATATATAAATGTCTTCGGCGTATCCAAAGCAGACACAAAGTTCTGTTGAGCTCAGCGTCTCAATAGATTTTCATTCACAGAATGTTTTTGGGTCCGACTGGACAAAAAGGGAGATGCTCCCAACAAAACTAAAGACTTGTACGGCGAACTATTTCTTGATTAATGGATTCAGTTCTAGTTTTCACATAAGTTGTAAGGATCTAAAAAAATTGAGCAGAATCGGACAAAGGGGAAGGAGCCCCGTAAATACTTATACTGTTGCACAGACATACAAAAACTTCCCACCACAAAATTGAGCAGGGTTAGACATAGATAGCAAGTGTGACTCCCGAACATCTTTATTGTCAAAAAAACAACCGTAATTATCGAATTTTAGTTGTAGTTCTGACAGAATTGTACTGACCTAGAAAAATTCTCAACGCAAAATTTGAGTAGTATCGGGAAACAAGAACTTCTAATTGGAATAAGATTTTAATATTTCAATGGGATTTCAAAAATATTTCAAGATTTAACGAAGGCTGTAAAGCGATATCAAGATTTTAATGCAACTTTGAGATTTCAAGGAGGTAGCAATAAGACAACAAGATTTTAGTAAGATTTCAAGATTTCCATGGGATTTGAATAACATTTCAAGAGTCAAATGAGACTGTAGTGAGATTTCAAGATTTCAGCGAGGGTTTTTGGATTTTGAAGAGACTGCAATGCGAGTATTCAGAATTTCACTGACATTTCATTGAAATCTGAATTCAATGAGACTGCACTGAAATTTCAAGATTTTAATGAGACCGCAATAAAATTTCAATGTTATTTCAAGATTTTAATTGATTTTCATAAGATTATAAAAATTTCAATAAAGTTTCAGTGAGATTTGAGGATTTCAATGAAACTGATCTGAGGTTTCAAGATTTATGATCTCAATAAAGATTTTAATGGGGTTTCAGTGAGATTTTAATGCGACTGCAATAAGTTTTCAATAATATCTCATGAAGATTCAAGATTACAGTGAGATTTCAAGATTTCAATAATATTTCAAGAATTAAATGAGGCTGTAATGAAATTTCAAGATTTCAATGAAACTTTAAGATTTCAAGGAGGCAGCAACAAGATATCAAGATTTCAATGACATTTTAAGATTTCAATGGCAAATTAATGAGATTCCAAGGAAGAATGACAATTTCAAGATATTAATAACACTTCAAAAATTCATGTAGTCAGGAATGATATTTGAAGATTTCAAACAGCATTTCAATTACATTTAGGTAATGAGATTTCAACTTTGTGATTTTCAGTGAGATTTCATTATTGAGACAACAATAACATTTCAAGATTAAAATGGGATTTCACCGAGACTGCAAAAGAGATTTCACTATGATTTCAAAATTGTAATGACACTGCACTGCAATCAAATTTCAAAATTTTCTATACGATTTCAACAAAGATATCAATGAGAGTGCAATAAGATTGTAAATAAGAAGCCAATATGCAGCTCTCAAATTGTATTCGAAATTTAAAGATTAACCGGATTGGTACAGCTATGTAGTCGAAGGTGACTTAAGATAACAGCTTCAATGAGATTTCAAGAATTCAATGAGACTCCAAATAGATTTCAACACTTAATTTAAATTTCAATATAAGATTTGAAGTTTTTAAATGGAATTTAAGTGAGATAAGAGGATTTCAATGCAACTGAAATGAGTTTTCAAGATTTTAATATGATAAATGGTAATACGATTTCGAATAAGATTTTTTAATGATTCTAATGGGATTTCAAAGAGATTTTAAATGAGGCTGTTATCAGTATTCATGATTTCAAGAAAGACTTTAAGATTTCAAGGAGGCAGCAATAGGATTCCAAGATATACTGTAAGGAATTTCAAAGATTTCAATAAGAATTCATTGAAATTTCAAGTTTTTAATTACCGACCAAGATCGTACGTATGGCAACACTGACTGTCTCTAATAACGAAAATTGCTCCTTCTTTTATAGCTGCCAATTCTGAGGTTTCAAGATTTCACTATAATTTCTAATAAGGTTATAATGTTTCAATAGAATTTTCAATTGAGATTTCAATAAAACTCTAAAATTCCAAGGAAGCAGGAATAAGACAACAAGATTTTAGTGAGATTTCAAGATTTCAATGGGATTTATGCAAAAATTTCAAGATTCAAATGAGACTGAAGGTATCTAGTGAGATTTCAATATTTAATTGTGACTTTAGGATTTCGAAGACATTGCAATGATATTTCAGGATTTCAATGATATTCGCAATGATTGAAATCTGATTTCACGGGAATTTCAATGAGATTTCAAAAATTTAAATAAGACTGCACTGCAATAAAATTTCAAGATTGCAATGTGTCTGCAATAAGATTTCAATGTTATTTCAAAATTTGAATGGATTTTAATAACATTTCCAAAATTTCAATGGAATTTCGGTAAGATTTTTAGATTTAAATGAAACTGAAAAGAGGTTTCAAGATTTATGATCTCAAAAAAGTTTTTAATGGAGTTTTAATGAGATTTGAATGTGACCGCAATGAGATTTAAAAAAATATTTCAATAAGATTGCAATTAAATTTCAGGATTCCAGTGAGCTTTTAAGATTTCAAGATTTAAATGAGGCTGCAATGAGATTTCAAGATTTAAATAACACTATGAAAATTAAAATTGTCAGCAATGAAATTTGAAGATTTAAAATAGAATTTAAATTTGATTTAAGATTCTAGGAGTGATCGAAATGGCGCAGTTATGTAGTCAAAGGTGACTTCCGACAACTTGATTTCGATAAGATTTCAAGATTTCAAGATTTCAATTGAAATCTCATTTCACGGGAATTTTAATGACATTTCAA
This sequence comes from Macrocera vittata, assembly GCA_024741295.1. NCBI lineage: Eukaryota > Metazoa > Arthropoda > Insecta > Diptera > Keroplatidae > Macrocera > Macrocera vittata. The sequence continues at coordinate 55 of JANTEX010233480.1, read as the reverse complement.
AATTAAAAATGAGACAACATTGCAATGAAATTTTAAGATTTCAATGAGACTGCGA
>JANTEX010233369.1:0-13231 GCA_024741295.1 Macrocera vittata | reverse complement strand
ATCAAAGCATCTTCCAGTCTGGAAAATGCATTGATCGGCGAAACCGGTAACTCATGTAAGAAAATATAGTGGAAAAGACGAAAAAATAATAATTGTTTCAATTAAAATGAATTTCCACGAAGAAATATCACAAAGTAAAATCAATTATATATAATCAAGAACTTTTTCAAACGTCCATAACCGATATGCGCAAAAGATGGCGCAAAATATACGATATTCTGGGCCAAAAACAGAGGACGTGATAACATGGAACCAATTTTATGGTGACATTATTGAGGACACCTATCGAAGTTGCTACGGTTATGCCAATGTGATAAAGCTCTTTAATGAACACACAAATTTTACTCTTACTAAACACAACATGTATTAGCGACTAGTGTTAACGCGAACAAAACTTCTACTGACTACTTTTCTGAACGCGAACTATTGGCGAAAGTATTGCAGGGAATATTCGCTTCGATCCGCAAGATGACAGAAATAATTTCAGTAGTTTACCTCGTTGTACACAGAGATACTTCACGATTTTCGGTACCGCAGGTTACAATATGACCTGCAGTACTGAGAACTGCTAAGATGTTGTTTTGGCGCTAACGTCCAAAACGGTAATCAATAACGACGTTAACCGGTAACCAAAACCGTTAATAGGTAATGGTTACCGACGATACGGTTCTGATTATCGCTGTGACGGTAGTTATTTCCGTTGTGACGATAGTGAACACCGTTATGTCAGTAACGATTACCGTTTTGGATGTTAGCGCTTAGACAACCGCGAAAAATTATCTGTGCGCTGTTATGGAAATTTTAATCGGACTTTTACCTTCGACATTCAAAATCGGAAAATTAAGAATGGAACTAAAGACTCTGCCAGGTATCCAACGACCGTTGACATAACTAGCTATACCGATGAATTCCAGTAAGGGAAGCAAATATAGGATAGCACCTTCATTGCGGTCAACAAGAACGTTAGTCAGAAGTCGGTAAGTCCATTGCAATATGCTCTGATTCCATGTCTTCCCTACAAACACTGGAAGTAATAAAAGCTAGAATAGCGATTATACGGAATTGCAAGAATTATTACTTATTTAGGTGCCTATGGACATTCTGGTATAGACAGCAACGAAAAAGCTGACATTCTAGCCCGTAATATTAAGAAGAAGGCGAAGAGTCTTGCTGAACATTTTATATGTCATTGTCCTGGTTGCACACCGATGCTTCGACTTTGGACATTGGGCAAGAACTTTTGCGAGCCGAATGACACACTACCGACTAGGTTGCTAAATCTGGGGCTTTTTATACAAAAGCTTCAACAGAGATTAAACGAAATTATTCGTGATGACGCTGCTTAAAAGTAGATTAGTCTATTTGTCTTCTGGGAGTGCAAAGAAATCTATTCAATCTAATTGACGGTGATCTTGAGGGTTGTACCTGTCACCACTTCTATGTTATCTTGTGGTAGAAGACCTGATTTGCTCTTTGAACGGAACTGGTGTCTATACAGAGACGTATGTAGATGATCTGGCTGTACTCGTTGTGGACAAACATTTAGTGTAATGTCTGATCTACAGTTCTATTCATTAATAGAAGAGCTATTTAAGACTTTGAGATACCCTATATGGGTGGAAAAAGGCTCCATTTAAGTGATACTATTAAATACCAATACGGATGACTCTTGACCGTAATTTAAGCTGGAAAGCAAACTTTGATTAAGCCCATATAGCTTATTTGCAGTGTAGGAAAGCTAGTGTACGAACTTGATGACATTCCTCGAAAGACTATATATACTGTGGTAACAAGGTCTTTTTGTAGTGTATGGAGCTTTTGTATGGTGGCATAAAGTACAAATTTTCAAATACTTATATGTGTTGGCATCACTGATTGCTGAAAAACAACACCACCAGCCGCTCTTGAAGTTTTGCAGAATTATGCCCTCTCTACAGTTTTTTGAGTATTGTCCTAATAATAATAGGCATGGACTGATATTATTAGAGCTACCAACTTTAGAGGCGGGAGTCTCTATGATTTCTTATTATAATATCCCTCAGATTACCTTCGGTCAGGAAGTTTTAGTGCCATATGTCTAACGCTGAAGATTGGTTGTGTAAGATATTCAACTTGGCTCCTATCGTCGAACGATGGTACACCGATGGATCATAACTTGAGAGAAAGGTTAGTACTGTACCTCTTGAAGGAATGATTACTGTCTTTCAAGCCGAGATCTTGGCAATCATATATTCAGTATGCTAAATTTTGACGTCTAGAAGTGCAAGCAAAGACATCAAAATTTGCTCAGACAGTCGGTCTGCGATAAAGGCTCTGTCAAATAGACATTTTGGATTTTGATTGGTTTCTGAACAGAGCTTAAATGTTACATTTTTGTGGACTCCTGGATATTGTCTGACAGAGCCCCACAACTGGTTTAGAAGTTCCGGAACCATTGACATTGATTGTTACAGCACATGTTAAATTCCGGGTTTGGGATCGAGCTAAAATAGATCATGCATTGAGATGAGCTCAAGAAGCAGAATGCCGTCAGGCAAATAACTTTTGGTTCCAACCAAGTAAGCGTGCTACCAAAGAACTGGTAAATCCTTACGGAGAGACAAATACCTTCTTCATGAACGACGTCTTCTTAACATGGAAGAAAGATTATATGAGGAGGTGGATGAAGTAGGTAGAGTGGCACTAGTGCACATATGGAACTTTTAATTAGGCTTTTTGGGCTTATCCTGGTTCACTGGTACTTTGGGGCATCCTGGTTCACTGGTACGAAGTTCTTTCATATGACTACAGAAACGATCAATAAGCCCTGACCTGGCTCAATACAACTTGGATCATTTACAGAAAACTCACCTGACAATTTTAAACTCAATCGTTCGTAATTGTTCGAGTAATCGTAAATGGCACGCCGAAACGTGAGAGATATTGTGATCGTTATAGTTCTTGCAGACATGTCTTTGATCGGAAAAGTTCCGGGCCTTCTAAACCGATCAAAAGTAGTAAATACATATGTACGGATATCCTGCAGACACAGACAACGGGCCAACTGAATCCATGTAGATATGCTCAAACCAATGCATTGAAATGCTGAACTTTCCAATAGAAGAGCAAATATGTCGATACATCTTTTACCTCGCAAACAAAATGTTGCGATTGATGTCGTATGGAAATCGTTTAGACATCTTTGTCGTGAAAACATTGTCCGTTGGATGTCCGAACGACATCAGATGCAATTTCATGTTTTCTGGGTATCTTCGACATTCAAAACAGGCTTTTGACCAATCATTTACGTCTAGTTGCTTTTATGCCGGGAGGATTCAGTGAATGTAATTTAATAAAAACATTTTTGCGCATTAGTTCAAATACATAGGGATGATTTTTCTTACAATTGTCACGCAATACAATCCTTTGTCGAACAGCGGTGGAGTGACTAATTCCAGGTTAAAAGATGATTTTGAATTTCCTTGAATTGGTTCTTCACCTTGGCTTTGAAGTTTTACGAGAACATTGAATAACGGTAAATTCTACTTATGAGTTTTCCGAAGTAATGCACGACAAACAATTCACAGCTTCATTACATTTTCCGCTTACGTGTCGTATATCGGTTTTAAGCTGTGCAACGGTGTCTCGTTTGAATTGTACTCTTTTTGGTTTTTGCGGTAAATTACAGTTTGTGATCGGTATACAATATTCCGCCCTTCTATGAAATATCTAAAATGTTTGGCCGACTGTTACATGGCCAATAACTCGTGATCAAATGTGCTGTACCGTGTCCAAGCTAATGAAAGTTTCTTTGAAATGAACGACAGCGGTTGAGAAACTCTCTTTGGCTCTGTACTCTATTGTTGCAGAAAAGTTCCTACTGCAATATCCGATGACCAGCAACGTGGCGTCTTTTAGCAATTCTTTATAGATTTCAAAAAGCCTGCATTACAATGTACTGGCCAATCGTCATCTTTATGTTTCTCTTTTTTTTACGCCACAGCGCAATATGAGAAATTATCAGTGCTACAGTTCTGCCACAGGTACAAGTCAATTTTTGGGGAATTGGGTAATGATCGAGCTCCGTGATGGCGTTAAGCCGACGACACTCCCCACATGGACGCTAATTCCCTCCATACATCTCTGGAACGAGATGTAAAGCGTATGGGACCGATGATGAAAAACGTCTACAGATTTCTGATCCTAATATGTGATCAAACTCAAATTTTGCGGTTTCATTCTTTTTTGGATCTGATTTTCTAGGTCTAGTTAAATTTAGTTTCGGACTATGTACAGACCAGATGTGGGCACATAAGGCTCAGATAAACCACATTTTTAATTTACAAAAATCAAATTGTTGGGTGCGGTAACGTGGAACCCAGGCCATTATTGTTGATGTACACCCTTTAGCCTGTGTCCATTCAACAGTCATGAATGAGATTATATATATATACTTAAATTACATACAAAATAGACCATTAGACATAACTGCGATTGCTGACATTGCATACAAAATTATTATCTTTCTCAACCAACAAAACATAATTATCTTTGAGATATGTCAACAAAAATACCAATCTGAATTACTATATATATATGTTATATGTAAATTCCCAATGGCAATATATTTAATTATATTTACGAATCGATAAATGGTACAATTTACGTAACATATATAATAACTGTTATTACAATCAATTTATATAGCACTGAATGGTTTTCCATAGTAAAGCATTAAAGCGAAAATGCCAATCTTTTCATTTCATTTCACATTCTCTCTTCATTTTCTGTTATAAGATAAAATGAATCATTGCAAAATTGTTATTTTATTCGTTTTCTTTTCACAGCAGAAAATGTAACTTTTAGACGTGTAATGGATGTACTTATGTTTTTGATTGTCATGCACAATTCTTTTCTTCAATACTTTTCTTTAACAATATTTTGTATATATGTAGGTACTATAAATGTACATATATAGTACATGCGGTTTTTCAGTATTAAAGTATATAAATCGTTTCATTTTATGTCCATTATATTTTATATATATGTACGAATTCAATTTAATGATCATATAATCTTCAGCAGTGTTTAAATTGTTTGTTTGCTTTTTTTAATTAATAGCTTAATACTGCCCAAGCAACACCATCTGACTAAGATAAGACCTTAAAAACTCCCGACCAGTAATATGCCATCAAAATCGAGTCAGCAATTGACTGTATCATTCGTAGTATTTAAAGTATGCCATAGACGGTCTATAGACGTAAATTGGACGTCATCTATAGGCTTGAATACGGGAATTAGTTTTCTTTCTTTTACAGACCTCGATACGACTACAAATCGACGTCATTTTGCGACTAAACACAAACACAGACGTTGATACGGCTACTTTTGTCATTTACTTTAAAATCGACAGATCTATCTGTAAAATGACTTAGAGTCAGTTAATGTCGTCGGTTAGACGACAAACTTGACATTTGACTGCTTACAAATATGTAGGTGTAAGTAACTAATTGCGTATATATTATTTTTTTTTATAGAAAACATCGAACAGTAAGAGACATTCATAAAGCATAAACCATTGAAATACAAAACTGCCCAAAAGTCTTTCACCGTGTGATTGGTTGTCATCGTAATGCTTCTTGAAGCATCGAGTCCAAATTACGGTCCAAGACTACACCAAAGTTATTATCGATTTCACCGTAAGCGATCGTCTCACCGTTAAAAATATCACTGAAGACATTTCGCTGCAATAAAACTATAGCTTGAGTTATTCTTGGATTGAGAAGTAAACTGTTATTCCTTGACCACCGTGAAATATGATTAAGGTCTGCGTTAACTTTGTACACAGTATCAATAAAGTCTCGAGGGTTTCCCGATAGATACACTTGTACATCGTCGGCATACATGTTTTCACTTTGAAAATTCAAAGCACGTCGGTAAATCGTTGATGTGCATAGAAAAAAGTAGTAGCCCCAAAACCGAGCCTTGAGGAACCCCGGAAGTTAACAAACACGGAGCAGATTTGCAATCACAAATATAATACTTGTCAAGTTAACAGCCAGTTCTGAGAACAAAATTTAGAAAACAATTTAGAACATAGTGGACTGAACATCTGAATTTAAAGCCGAAACGTTTGAAACAATGTCAGTGAAGTTTGGCTGGTTTGATTTGTGATCAGGTATTATGCCAATATTACTAAGGTTTTCCAGAGTGTACCAGAGGCGAGATTAGTATGTAGTTTTGGATTTAAATACCTTGACTCAGCTGACCTAATTGTAGCAGTGGCACGATTGCCGAATTCACGGTATCTTTCGCGAGTTTCAGTTGATCTACATCGATTTCCCAGTCGCAAAGATGCATCTCTGTCCATAATTGTTCTGTGAACATCAGCGGTAAACCATCTAGCAGTTAGATTTGAGTTAATGAAAATGTATGAAGTTATAGATTCGTTGAATGTCTCCATCTTAGTGTTTATATCAGTGCAATGTGCTATTAAGTTCAGAGGCGTCATGTAGTAGTGCATCTACATTATTAGTTCGAAAAGTAATAATTCTTGTCCTTAGTGGACAACTTTTTCTTAAAAGCGACCAACTCTTAAAGATATATCAAAGCTCAAAAAACTTAATTTACATTTCTACGTTTTGAGTGTGGACACATGGAACTGGCTCGCGATGTATACATTTTGATTATCCTTGTCTACAACATGTTTTTAAGTGTCAAATCCACCTAAGCTCCATATATGATTCGTTTCGAAAGTTGTCTGTAGTTTCTTCTTCTTGTTAGGATTGTTGGTCCGAGCTGGGCCTCTTTTCAGTCTTCAGTGTAAGGTTGACCTTTGTTCAACTCCACTCACGTAACTGCAATAATCTCCAACGCTAGGTTGGATTTGAATAGTTTTACTATTTAGGGTAGAAGGATATTCATCCCCTTTTGCAAAAGCATTGGGAATATACCATCACAACCTGGCACTTTGAATGGCTGAAGTGATTCAATTACCCATTTTACTTATGCTGCAGTGACGATTTCCTCTGTAATTTCCCAGTCTTTATTTAAACCTATTCTATCAAATCAGATTTGGTTTATTTGTAATTTCTTCTTCGACTATCTTCAGCAATGAGTTTATGTAATCCTCAGCAATGAGTTTGTGTAACCTGCCTCAGCCTCTCTTAATTCTGTAATGCTTTTACAGAAACCCTTACAGAATTTATTTTTGGTTAACCTCAATTCCTTGTTATAGTCAGGGTCAGGGAGCGCTTACATTCAGCACAGCGACCATCACTTCTTGCCTTTTAAAACAACCGCCTGACCCTATTTTACGTTTTAGTCAGTTTGGTTAACCACCAATATTTGTTCCTACGCATGGTTTTTCGGAGACTATTTTCTTCGTAGGCTTCAATAATGACTTCTTATCAGTCGGTCCGTCATAGTGTTCAGTCTAACGGCATCATGCACGTCTTCACATCTGTGTACATCAGACTACAGAATAATTTCGTAGAGGTTCGAATCCGTAGCATAAGTAGATCTGAATGTTATTAATTCCTGAACACCTCTTTCCAGTTGAAACCTTTTTTCTCTATGGTCTAACATTGGAAGTACATCGGAAAAATGCCAGTTTAAGATTTTAGACACTACTGTGCCCAAAAATATTATAATGTTTAAAACCTCCTGTTTAATAGAAGTCACAAAAGTGGGGGAGTTACTAGGGTTAAGGAAATCAACATCTTCCTTCACGAAAAGCTCCAACAGAAACTCCAATCTGTCGTTCGTTTCAGTGCTTCCCCGTTTTGCGTGGTGGGCGTTCGCATCTCAACCCAGTATGAGTTCTAGATTTATGTTTTTGAAATATTGTACTAATCCCTTTACTACAGGAGGAAGAATCTCGGTGGGACCGAATCTCGGTGGGACCGCGTGTGTCATCAGTTATGTAAGCGGTAGCTTATCTCGGACTATCATGGATATTGTCACAGATTATTTTTTTGTAGATAATCCTTTAAACATGTTAGTGGCTTTAGTTTGGTGAAGGCTCACTTCAATATAACCAATGCAACCCAAGCAACACAAAGAGGTTAGTCGTTAGACGTGGTCGTCACGACTTCCTAGAGACCCTTATTTTAACTAAAATGGTGAATTATAAGACGACGTCACCAACTGACTACGTGATGACCACGTTTCGTAATCTAAAATTGGTCGGAGTCACATAAGGACGTCACCATATAGTCTTCACGTAGTCAGTTTCCGACGTCGTTTCATAATTCACCATTTTGGTTAAAAAAGGGTCTATACGTAGTCGTGTCGACCACTTCTTATGACCAATCTATTTGTGTTGCTTGGGAATTATCAATTGGAAGTTCAGGGTTGGAGCTTAGAAGCGACTCCATAATATCTGCACTTCGACTCGCTGAAGGCAAACCGTGGATGATATTTTCTCTCTTTCTCGCCGAGTGTTTGTTAGGTTTTGCAATTTTCTGTTTGGAATTTCACCATCCACAATCACCGCAGTCAAACAGTCCAGGTTAGATACTTCTGCGGCCATCCGTTTGTTCCTAAATCGCACTACCCTAATACGATGTCGAACGATATTTTTTTCTATTTCAGTTTTTCCATTTGCAAGTGGTCAATACTGAAAGTGATTAAGGTCTTCGTTTTGTCGATTCATGATAAGGTCCTTGTTTTGACAAACTTAATTATGTTGAATGTCTATCGGTCTATACTTTGTAGGAAGTACGCAGACACAGTAAATAGGTTGTTGATCTGATCCCACTGAATGACTCGAGCTTTTGCACCATTACCTTAGGTTATCACTGATTGATTTGATCCAATCACTAGTTGCTGTGTCTTCGCGAACAAGATTATGAAATTCAGGTATAAAACTGGTGCTTATGAAAGTTTCACCGAGCCATCGTTTTGCAGTCATCCAAACCTCTATTTAAAATTGCTTCTTGCACGGACTTAATTTGATGCATTGATCAGGTGCAATTTGGAAAATCGAATGGTGTAACGCAGTCAGTTTGACACTTACGGCTACTTTAGAGTATGGACGTTTATTGTCCACTGGTTTTTTCGTTGGATGAGAACCGGCTGACTTCGGGACATGATGCGTTTTATCCGTTGTAACAGCACAAGTGTTCGAAGACCCATAAAGTTTTGGCCTTTTCGAGACTGATTCCGGGGTGTTCTCGGATGATCGCACTCTTTTTTCCGAGTTGACATCACTTCTGTGGTTAATTGGACTAAGGGCAAGCTTGCGTGCCTCTAAGATGTTGTGGCCTTTTCGTAGCAGCCACTTGAATCTTTTCTTAGAGGCGCCGCTTTATCATCAACACTGTTCTTCGACGTATTCGAGTCGATGATCACTTGTTGATTAATTGTGGTACTTTGTCCAATTGCTGATCCCTTACTGTCCGTTGACGTTGAGGGCTCCGATTGATTTCCACTTATGTCATTCGGCCCTGTATGGCCGTCGCTCTCTACCAATGTGTGATCAGATTCATTTTCGGACATAAATATGGCTGTAATATCCATGCCATCATCCGATGAGCGGTCGGACATTAGATCCAACTCCGCCTCCAAATCCATTTTTTTTAGACGCACGTAAGCAACCTAATAAAATTGACTGATATTATCACTTTTATTTGATGAAAGCAAACGCTGAATAAAAGGTGGGTGTGATATAATAAATTATTTGTTAACTATATTAAGTACGAAATCTGTACAAAATACAGATAGGACTTATTAACACTTATGGCGATGTACGTTTAAATGGTTATAAGGTTTTCAATTACCTCTTAAAATTTGTTATGCTTATTTTTAGCAAATCAACAATATATTAAGAACGAATTAATTGAAACTTGTTAGGTTTTGAAAGCTTCTTGTCAATGTACCATTGTATTGATACAGTGACCGCTTTTTATTTATTTAATCAAACGAACACTATGAGTATTTGAGGATCGATGTTGATTAATTTATTATTCTTTTAGATTACCTGTTTATGTTAGCGTATGGATGTTGGGTGCAATTATCAGTATGTGATAAAAGATATTGGTTGCCCGAAAACAGTAATTGCGAAAACAATTAATTTCGGTTTCAGTCCACCTTCGCACACACACACACACACAATACTATCCCTGTCGCAATGAGCTATTTACACGGATAACTGTAAGTTTGTGTTTGACATATGTAAATATATATTCAAATATTGGCTTGAAAAATGATTTTTTTTTCAATTTCCAGTATTAAAAGCACTTTTTATATATGTCCTTCACATTTATTGAATGCACTGGATAATGATCTTTAATTTTAATATTAATTTGATTACACTAGATCAAAGTAATTAATTAAAAATTGTAAAAATCGCAAGCACCAAGCGGTTTCTTAATATCAATACTCAGAGGTTTTCAACCTGAACTTAATAGTTATTATATACGTGAATTATATACGTTCATTATACGTGTATAATAAATTTGAAAAAAAATATAAAATAATATTTAATATAGTTAAATAAATCTCGGAAACAAATTTGCTGGAACATTTTTTAAAAAAAGTAAAATGTATTTTGAACATATTCTGGAGGTTTTTTTATAAGCATGTTTAAAAATGATCCAAAGCCAATATCTTTCCAGACTCTAGATTTAATAGTTATCGAAATTTTACGATAATCGTCTATAAACATCTTTGTTGAGAAAAAAAGATCCAAAGATATCGATATTATCGAAAATTTTAAAATATCGATAATAATCGATATATTGATCATTTTTGGTGTATGTTGCGTGCATATTGCATATATGTTGTGTATGTATTGCATATATGTAAGCAAAAAATATTACTTAGATATTGTAATATAATATTGTGGGATTGTTGCCTTTCGATACTATTGTGATAATCAATTTGTATTTTTATTTCACTTGCGTGGTGAACCACAATCATTCAAAATTTTACAACACTTGTACACAAAACACGATGTAATAGGGCAAAATCATCCCAATGAGCATAATCTTAAATTCAATCATATAAAATAATTTGCGCTGGTTTATGAAACCGTCTAATATTAATATATACTTATAATAAAAATTCAATTGATTTAAAATCGTATTCTTCCATGCTTTCATGCTATATATTCTATACGTATTGTAAATGTAATATTAAAATAAATATTCATTCTTTCTATGTAGTTTCAAATCGGCTAAAAATGTCGAGTAATTATATGGTACAATATAAAAATATTACCGCTATGAAACAATGTGTTAGCATTTATTCGTGTTGAGATATAGATGTATAAATATGCGCTTACATCTATGGTCAAGGAAATACGAAAATATATAATATATATATATATAAATGTGTACACATTGTACATGGAATAGAATTTGAGTGTTGGTTATATGGATGATAAGCTTGATAAATACCCGGGTCTCTGTAGCTTAGAGGTTGAGCAATCGAGTACTAATCGTAGGACGTGGGTTCGACTCCCACCGGAAGCCCAATATTTTCAGGGCAAAATCATCCTAATGAGCATCATCTCAAATTCAATCATATAAAATAATTTGCGCTGGTTTGTGAAACCGTCTAATATATACCTATAATAAAAGTTTTTGGATCGATGCGAAATCCATATTTCGAACGAACTTTAAAACAGTCTGATATGGAAACTTTTGAATCAAACATTTCTTCATTTTGGAAGCTCAAAATAGATTCAACGACAGCAGCACTCATCTCTCCGGAGAACCCAATGACTTTAATACTAGCAAGATGTTTTTTCAGGGGCTGATACCAGATACGATTGGCCCTAAAACTGAATTCGCGTTGGATTTCAATTCGTCGACCGCTTCTTTTGATCCACACTCTATAGCTATGCCGACATTTGTTGTACAATTTTAACCTTAAGTTTTGTTGGCGTAATCTTTCTTTTTATCGCACTCATCGTAGTTTCGCCTTTCTGTGCAGTGTCCTGAGGCTTGACTATACAAATTTGGTTTGCAGTTGACCGTTTTCTTACAGCGTTCGCAAATGAAAATGAATTAGTCGATGTGTGGCCGAAGTTCCCGTTGTATTTCACTTAATACATGACTTTTAACCGATAATTGTGGAAAATTAACGGTTTTCGTCGTTGCTTTTCGTATTTGCTACCACAGTATGACTTATTTCTCTATTATTACATGTAATGGACTGGTCCCAGCGGTGGGGTATATACAGGAAATGCTTTTCAATTTATTCTGGTTGTTTTGCGAGATTTTTTCCCACCATATAGCCGCAGCAGGTTTTTCAATCATTGTATTTATCCATAGATCAGTTGGGTTAAGTCCCCATGTTTTTCCTAACAGGTGTCCACAGACTATTAATACGGTTGCTTTGCCAATCACATATTTCAGATGTGCATCCCACGTAAGTTTAGAGTTCAAGATGACTCCTAAATATTTTACTTCCGTTAAGAATGATAATTGTAACACAAATAAGGTGGAACTTAAAAATATTTTGAAGTTACTTCTTCTTGTTGAACTATCATGGTCTCATTAGAATTCACTGTTAAGTGATCTCCTTTACACCAATCGTGATATATTTAGGACGCCTATCGTCACCTAACTTCTTTGAAGTTCCCCTCAATCGATACAACTATATCGTCGGCGTGGCCTCTAGCATAATACCCAGCTTGTCTATTTTTTCTGAGACTATAGGTCGTATACGATAGTCTCTATATTTAGGGCAGTTTCGATGGTGATGTGCCCTATTGATAAGCATATTGCCGTATATGTAGAGGGTTGTTCTGGAGAATTCCCTGTCTGATCTAATTCTCTATTATTTTCTCCATGACTTTTAGGAAAAATGAGGTCGCACCTTTCGGCCTTCGCTATAAAGTTAACTTTAGTTCTCCGGCATAAAGAACTTCTCTCAAAGATTTGCTATTCGAGGTAGGAAGACGTTCAATTTGCTTTTTGCAGAAGTACAGGGAATACGCTATTACAGTCTGCTGATTTAAATGGCTCAACGGATACAATTATCCACTTTCCTTTTGCGTTATGATTTTCTCAGCGTTTCCCAGTCTTAATAAGGATTTATTTTATTAATGGGTTTGATTACGTTAAGTAAATATATCTTTTGCCACTATGACGCATCAGAAAAGTTGTTTCTGTCTGGTTTTCAGTGAAATCTCTATTTGGCTTTTTCATTAGGCCGATTCCGTTACTATGGTTCTTAGATTGGACCTTCTGTAACCTCGCAGCCTCTTTTGTTTCAGTATTTTTCTCGCAGTTTTTCCCCC
>JANTEX010233258.1:0-13239 GCA_024741295.1 Macrocera vittata | reverse complement strand
CTCAATTATTAAAGAAGTTATAGAATTTTGACCGCCAAAAATACAAATCCGCACACTGTGCGTCGGTTAGGAATTAAATCTGACTCAATATTGGTAGTTGGGATGGCCATCCTCTTTGTGTTGCTTGGGGCAGTACATGGTCTAAATTGGTCATAGTCGTTGTGTAGTCATCCGATGACGTGAAAACGATTTCCTCCACGACAGTCAGTCTACGACGAAATTTGTTGAAAAATTGAAAGATTATTCTTATTCGAACGCATCGTATTCCCGCGTTGATAAAAAAATTATGCATCATATATATACATTTTGCATCCTTCCATTGATGTCACCTATCAAAACGTGCGCAACATAACAACTCTACATTTAAACGTATAGTATACGTCTCTGTATACATCCGAGAAAAGTGTTTCATACTTGAGTAGAGACACTTTGATATTTTATATGTCTATAAAACTCTGCCCAAACTCTCCATATATACCTTCTGTGAATCTACATTAAAGACTGACTCACATTGCTTTCTGACCATAATATACAGACGAAAATAAATACGAAGACAATTTCACAAATTGTTCTGTGAAAGTTTTTCCGAAAATGTTTTCATTTAAACTTTTCGATTTTGTACCAAAAAAAAAGAAATACCTTTACACAGTGTAAAGTATCTGAAGTATACACATTGCATAGCGACACTTTACCAGCGTGGAAACTAAATCAAAATAAACCCGCATTTGAATCCTTGAAAATTGTGTCAAGGAGAATTTAATCGATTTTTTTCCACAATTCGGAACCGATCGTAAACAACGCAGTTATACATACTTTTTGATACTATGCTATCAATTTTCGAGCACATAAATTTATATTCAGCCATACATATATTACCTATACATGTATGTATTATACAGTCTGAAGAATAGTTAAAAATACAATTAGTTTAAATTCACAAATGAGATAAACTGTACATATACTATACGTAACTCTCGGCAAACTATATATATTGTAATTATGGCAAAAAGCTTTTGAATTAGTTCAGAGTTTTTATAAATGTAAAACCGAATGTGTTTGAGGTTGAATTGAATCTGAGTGCTGTATGTGCAAAACTAAAAACTTTTTTCTGTCGAGATTATACAGTAAATATTTAGTTTTTGCAATTTTAAACAGCAACTGAAAAGTGCTAAAATATGAAAATGAAGTTTCATATTTTAGTAGGGGTGGTTGGTCTTGAAAATGTACGAGTTTTAAGTGACCTGCGATTCGGGTTTCAACCTTCAGCTAAGAAACACTAAGTGTGACTATGTATGGGACCGTATTTTTAAACCTGAATGGAAATCGTATTTTAGTCGAAAAAAAGTCGTCAACTGACTATGAAACGTCATCAAATGACTACGCCACGACTACGTAACGTAGCTGAAATTGTTCGTAAGACTACGTCTCGAAATTTTTGTGCAGTCAGTTGACGAAGTCGGCTCACCCGTTAAGTATTTCAACTTCCAGGAATGACTACCCTTATTATATAGAAAGTATAAGCCTATGTGGAAGCAAAGTCATATTTAAACGTTTATTTGCACACTCATTGGCATTTGGTATGGTTACTTAGCAATATGAGTGGGTGCTTTTTACAAATAAGGAAAATCTAATGAAAAAGTTCCCCATACATTATGTATTTATACATTTACTGAAAAAGAAATGCGGTAAAGAAATGTTATATGGTTAAGAATGAAGAGATGCTACAGTGTTTGCTTTACTGTTAAATTCTGAATGTTATGTATGGTACACAAAAAGTGCTCACATGTGCACTCTATGCGAACTAATTGAGTAGCATACACGTAACTTCAGAACTATAGAATGAATAAAGAAAAGTTATAGTTAAAAGATGTATGTCTCAATTAATCTGAATGAAAATTAATATTTAATGCGAACAATGAGATTTTGTGTTTTTAAGCAGAGTAACAGAAGTACTTACGTATTTTAAAAATTTCATTTTTATTGTAATGGTAAATTTAATTTTTGCAACTCAACCAACACAAAGAGGTTTAAACGTGGTCGTAACAACTACCACTAGAGACCCTTTTTTAAACCAAAATGATGAACAAAACGTCGTCGCCAACTGACTACGTGAAAACGGTAATTTGAACCAAGGTTGATATAAATGGATAATCGTTTTTCGTCTTAAATGCGTCGTTAACTGACTAAGGAACGTTGTCAGTACACTACGTAACAACTAGAGTACGTGGTCTAAAATTATTTGGAGTCTCATAAGGATAGTCTTCACGTAGTCAGTTGCCGACGACGTTTTAATTCATCATTTTGGTTGTTCAAAAAAGGGTCTAGATATAGTCGTGTCGACCACATCCAATGACCAAACTCTTTGTGTTGCCTGGGAAGAGTCCTGCTCGTGTTTTGCAGAATGGTCTATATATAATTATACAATATAGCATAAAATGCATTTTTTTACTCAGAAACCTGCTCTATACAAGCAAACTATAATATTTTATAATGTTACTTTTATGTGGGTGCGTTATGCATACATAATTCCTTCTGCCTTTTTGTTCACATGCAGACTTATGTAAATAAATGCTTCATATCCACATGTATAGGTATACAAAATAGTTTAAATTACTACTAAATACGTTTTGCAATTCTCAGCACATAACTAATAAATGAGCTAGAGGTGAACCTTTGGTTGTAATACATTTCAAATGGTTTCTTCAGTCTCGCAAAGTTCATAATGGTATTCGGCATAAGCGGATAATTTATATCTGGGTTAAATATATGTCGGCTTATAAGGTTGCGATAAAGTTATGCATATCATATTTTCCATTGGTTAATGTTCGATATACATAAATAAAAATAGTGTATAATGTTAGTGAAAAATATGGGAAAACAACCCGTTATAAAGTTTGCCTAAAAAAGTTAAACTTCTCTACCCACTTTTCGGGTCGATTGCTTACACCGATCAGACTTCTGTCGATGACAATGTGTAGTCAATTGAATTTCATATAAAGGCTGTGTGAAGTCATTTTTATGTGTCCCTTTTATCAGTGTTTTCTACATAATCACTTTCCTGGCCAATTGACTGTAAAAATATAATTCTCAATTTAATACATGATTCCTTCTGCCTTGTAATTTTCAAACGATAACTCGGATCAGATTTCTGTCTTCGATAAAAATTTAGACAATTGAATTCAGAATAAATGCTATGTGGAGACATTTTTCTGTGCCCCTTTTAACTGTGTTTTCAACCTGATCACTTCCCTGGTCAATTCTCCGTAAAATATCGTTCTCGCTTTAAAAAAAGTTCAGTTTTCACTTTAAAAAACATACAGTTATTATTTTGACGATAATTTTCTAATGAAAACTCCGATCAGATTTCCGTCGATAACAAAATGTAGAAAATTGAATTCGGCATAAAAGCTGTGTGGATACACGTTTATGTGGTTCTTCTAATAGTGTTTTCTACCTAATCACTTTTCTGGTCAATTGTATATAAAAATATAGTTCTCAATTTAAACCGCACACTTAATATTTTGACGATAATTTTCAAACGATGACTTGGATCAGATTTCCGTTGTTTATCAAAATGTAGACAATTGAATTCCGAATAAAAGCTACATGGAGAAATTTTTCTGTGCCCCTTTAAATTGTGTTTTATACCTAATCTATACCTAAATTTATACTGGTTAATTGTCATTCTTACTTTAAAAACGTACACAAATGATTTTAACGGTAATATTCAAGCGATAACTCGAATCAGATTTCCGTCGATGACAAAAGTGTAGACATTTGAATTCCATATAAAAGCTGTGCGGAGACATTTATATGTGGCCCTTTTAATAGTGTGGCACCTGCATTCTCAAAATCAGATCATTTGTCGGCTTAACTTTTTGTGATTCGTTGCCACATATAGGATAGCATAATCCCGTCGATCCTTTTCGAAATCTGACTGAGTAAGGCCAATGAAGTAGAGTACAAATTAGAGAACAGACCGGACTATTGACTGGTCATTGTCTAGTAAAAGCACATCTTCATAGGCTCTGAATAGTAACAGATTAAGATGGCAGACTGTGTCACACCGAAGCAGTGACAGCAGAATACATTATCTGTGAGTGTGAATCCTAAGCAAATATCAGACTTCGGTATGTTGGTGATAATTTTTCAACACAAAGAAAGGAAGTTATGTCTTATCCCCCATAGCAGGGCTAATTGGTTTCTTTAACAATTGTCTCAAATAGAAATGGGCCGATTTTCTAGGTTCCAAGATGAACAGCTACATTCAAAGTGGGTCATTCATGCCATTCAGTCTCCTTTGGCCGCTTTAGTAGTCGTTGTGATTATATGCCAATTATTTCGAGTTAGAAATCTTTGCATCGAATCCATTAAAAGAGACAGATTGTACAGTGTCGTGACATTGTCCCTACCAAGTCGCAAAATAGTCTTCGATAGCAACCAGTTCGGCACTTAAACTAGGGATTTAGCATGAGCAAATGTATAGTGAAGTGCTAGGTTAATTTCGTCAATTTCAATTCGGGATTCCGATAAACCGCCTCGAACTGGCTCGACAGTAGATTTTATTTCCTTCGACCATTTTGTGACTTGGCATCTAGGTTTCAGTTACCGATCAGTTCTTGCTTATATTTAGTCAAAACCTACTTTTTAAGTCATTAGTTGGTTCACCAAAGTTTTTAAGGCTGTTTGAATGTTTGAACGACAAAAACATATGAACCGAGAGGACTTTTTATCTATATGGGTTCCTTCGGTGTAACAAATGATTCCGTGTTTTATTATTCATTCAGGTCAAGGAGCAAAATCGACATCAGCATCGACCAGTTAAAGATTACTACTGTGAAACCCCAAAATGCTGAAACAGATCTTCGTGCAAAAGATCCGGACAGATTCAAACTTATCACTAACACCACTGATTTGAACGAGGAGGTAATTACTTGAAAAAAAATATGTCGCAAAGATTCACTCGACAAAAAGAATTCCTCGAAATTCCTCACAGAATTTCTCAGAATTCCTCGAAGAATTCTTCGACGATGTCCCTCGGGTAATTATCCCTCGTTCTGAGCATTACGAAATACAACAAAAGAGAATAATACCAAAACAGAAATTTTCAAATTTATCGGCTTACATCTGAGATTTTTTGGATCGCGAATTTTAACTCACAGCGACATTACTGATTTGGCCGATTCTGAAAAAACAAAACGATATGCAAAAAAAAACTCGGACTTGGGACGATAAATATAAAAATTTATTTTTTGGTATTATTTCTATTTAATTGTATATCATAACGCTCAGAATGATTTTTCAGTTTATGTAAGTAGAGAACTAATTATTTCTGAGACACAAACCAATATTTCTGAGACGCAAATCAGTACTGGGCAACAGCTTCTATTAAGTTTTGTGACAGAATGTCCTTTATTTTTGGCCAACCGAGTGCCTCTATATATATAACGAACAAAGTCAAATAAAGTAAAATCCATAGACAGACGTGCTCTATAATAAATGAAAGACAAATAACAAATACAAAACACAAATTGGTTGTTTCTTTCTCAATAAACACCCGAAAACCAATTCAATACGTGCTTGATGTCTGTTTTGTTTCACTTTTATAAAGTACCCCCAGCAAAAAAACACGCCAAGTTTTTCACATCTACTTTATACTACTGTCATACAATTATTAGGGTTAAAGTTAGATGTAACATATACGTAGAAAATAAAAAAACACAAATAAACCGTCTAATTCGCATAGAATTTTTCAAGAAAACTTTTGGCGACAACAGAGTTTTGTGTGTACACGCAGCCACACGACTGTATTGTCCTGTGATTACACTTGTAGTTAAACCTGATAAAACCGCATTCATTCATGTTAAATTATATGTAAAAGAATGTATCGCTATATAAATAGTAGTATTATATAGTACTTACATTTTTGTTTTGCTTTATCCATTAGCATGCTAGCTGACTCCGCTCCCTGTTCCAAATTGTCTTGACTCAGGGTCAGCTTTGCTAATCCTCTGTTAAAATTTTCCGTGATTGCGAATTTACAGTAACCGATGCGAAATAAAATGATTAGCACATTGATTGATTTCTTTCACTTTCATATTAATAAAACAACACTTTAACCACATTTCAATATTATATATGTATATATATAAATATATATGAAACAATGAATTTAAAAATAAACAAAAACAATAAAAAAAAAAACAATAAAAAAATACTAAAAATATTTAGACCACATCATTACATTTTATATAACTATTTCTTGGTGTATATATGTATGTAGAAACAATAACACTTTGACACGGTTATTTCGCACTTTAGACTGTGCGTTACTTTTAGATCAAGTCACTCTACGCACTTAAGCCAGTATGGAGAAATTAATGTGGATTAATTGTTCAGTTATTATCCTTTATGTGCATTAATCTGGAATGAAAAAGAAGAAAAAATTTAATTAAAAATAAACGAAAATGGTTTATATAAAAACGGAATGATCATCAAAGAAAAAAATAAATTTCAGATAGTAGCCATCTTGTGTTCATTGATCAGTGTAAACATCTTGCCGCAAGTGAATTTGTAATTAAAGACCTGGTGGACTTAAGCCATACAAGGCCATCGAAAACTCTGGCGAAAAGTTCATCTGAAAATCGATCATCGAGCGATCGTGGACACTTATCGACCAATGTTATATTTTATCAGTTTATAGTTATTGACTAGGATCGTTTGGCCATATTTTGTATTATAGTAGTAGTCGATTCTAATCAAAGGCTACACGGTAAATATTTATACCCACTTTTTAACCGAAAATTATCCGAAAGGGTTCTTATGAAAATGAACCATAATTTTCGGATAAATTACTGAACTGAATTTTCAGTTAATTATTTTCATTGTAAATAAAAGAAATATGCGAAAATATTCTATAGCAAATGCGATCTCTACATATAACTTATTTGAACCATTCATTGATTATTGATTTTTATGCGACTACAACCAGTAAAAATCAGAAACATCCATATAGTTTTGACAAAAAAGATATAGTTCAAATAATTTAAATGACTTATACAGGTAAACCTGCAATATATATGAAAAAAATATATAATTATCTGGTGTGTTTTATAAATTCGGATATTCATTCGACAATTTCCCATAAATAATCTGAACATCTCTGTTTAATCTACAAAAGATGGTGTAGCTCGAATAACATCCGTATTTTATTTACAAAAAACGGTACAGATCTAATAACTTATACCAGATTAAGTACTAATTTATGTGAAAATATCAGATGATTGCATTATGTTTCTTAAGAATTCAGATTTTTATGCGGATAATTCGTGTATATAATTTGAAACAAGCATATATTTGGATTATCATGCGACATTTTCCTATAAATAACCTGAACATCCGTATATTATCCAAAAAAAACTGTATTATTCGAATAACTTATATGACCTATAAGATAAATCACCAATTTATGCGGATAGTTCATGTAAATAAACGGAAATAGCCATATATTTTGTATAAAAAAGGTGTAGTTCAAAAAACGTATGTATACTGTACAGGTAAACCACTAAAATATGTGAAAAAAAAAACATATAATTACCTTGTCTTTTTTATAATTTCGGATCCTCATGTGACATATTCCTATAAATAATCCGAACATCCAACTAACTATGAGAAAACATATATAATTTTCTTATCTTTTTATTTTTATGGGTCAGTTTCTGTAAATAATTCGAAAACACCATAAATTATATGCAAAAAATATGTACATATTTCGAATAATTTATACGACCTATGCAATTAAAATAAAAAATAATATGTTAGGGATCATATAATCATCTTATGATCTCTTAAATTTATGCGACTAGTTTCTGAAATAATAAAAAAATGTATATAAACTTTCAATTTGAATTTTATTTCACTCACAACTACATATATACTTATATTTATATATTATACATAACTTATAAAAGTAGGAACATTTTAAATTCATTTAATAAGGAATAACAAATAATAAATTTAATAACATATGTAGGAACTCTTTTAGATTTCATTTTCTACGTTTTTCAATAAAATTACAATCGATGTGATTTTAAGTGAAATCAAATATAATTTCATTTAGACAAAAATGCATATACAGGCTGTCGACTGCCGAAATGCTTGATAAAGCTTGATAAAAGTTGGAACATTTTAAATTCATTTAATTAGGAATAACAAATAATAAATTTAATAACATAGGAACTTTTTTAGATTTCATTTTCAACGTTTTTCAATAAAATTGCAATCGATGCGAGTTTAAATGAAATCGAATATGATCTCATTTAGACAATAGATGCATATATAAGCTGTCGACTGCCGAAAAGCTTGATACGTTTTTAATTTTATAGATTATCGTCTCCAAAAAATTAAAAAGTTTTGACAACTTCTTGGGGTATTGAACGTTGAAGATGTAGTAACTTTTGAAAAGTAAATCGACCGCTTTATATACATCGTCTCCTACCGGCACAATTTCACCTTCAAGCGACAAATAATAATCTCCGATTACGCCCAACGGCGCCTTGCAAATTAAATAGAATTTATTTGTCGAACAAACCGTTGTCGATTTGTCAAAATCCTAATAGAGAAAAGTAATTTCAAAATTTATGTTACGTGAATTTAAGAATATTTGCTAAAATTTAAACATTTCACTCGTATATGTTTACATAAAAGTTTACTCAGACATAATTTTAATTATATAATAGTATTAAATATTTTTTTACAAACTAATATTAATTAGTTGAAATAGAACCACAAAACACAGAATACTTGGATAATTTACAATACAGGTCTTTGAAAGCGATCTTAATTTTTCATTCGGCTCTTTTAAGTGCCTATATCTTTAGGCATTCGGGCAGAAACGGAACAGGTATATGGTGTTTGGTCTTCCCAAATCACCTGCCAACTCAAACTAAATTGTCCAGTATCAAAATCTGGCCCAAGAATTAAATTATAGCGGCCGCGAAAAAAAAATAAAAGCTAGCATATCAGCAATTTAAAAATATTATATAAATACATTTATATGTATGCCAGAATGCCAACATACTTTTGTTAAGAAAAATCATAAATGAATCATATATGGTCAGTGTTGCCAGATTTATATAAGGTGAAATTGGAAAAATCAATGTGAAAAATCGGATTTTACTAAATAAAATCGGATACCCTCCAAATTTTGCGGGCTTCATACCGACAAAACCATTCGCAAAAAAATGGCAACTCATAGAAGTTTTGACAAAATGTTTTCTTTTTGTTTTGTTCTAAAGCTAATGTTCAAGCAAAAAATTGTAGTGCAGGGTAGCTAACAACAATCAAAAAATTGTCGCACAAACTGTTGTCTCCAAAAATGTTATTATAAAGGCGGGAAGTTCAACAGTAACAAAATAAATTTTCTGTAAAATTGTACTCAAACTAAAGTATATGGTCCTTTAATACAAATGTTGTAAATAAATGAAAATTAATTGAATTGAATTAAAACAATCTATGCCTCGTGCCGTATCGTAATTATTAACCTACCCCTCCCAAATAAATTTGATACATGCAACAGAATTCCTTTACGTCGGAGTAGACGTTGTAGTACCAGTCCTAAGTAGATAATTTTCGTACCTATGGGAATTCTTGGTTATAGAAATACATCTTTTAACAACACCGCTGGACTTCTAGATTTTGTAAAAATTCCATCGAATTTTCTAAAGAATTTCCCTGAAATTCTAAAAAAAATGCATAAACTTTAAAGAATTCTCAGAAGTTCTAAGAATTCACTATAAATTCTTTGGAAATCTAGACAAATATTAAGAATTCCCAAGGAGTTCTTCTGAAACGTGGAGAATTTCCTTTAAATTTGTGCAGAACTTTTTTAAATTCTCAGGCATTCTAAATAAAAATCGTTTACGAATTTTAAAGAAATTCTCAAACCATTTTGAAAAATTCCCAGAAGTTTTAAAAAAATCCAAAAAGAAACCTTCAGAAATTCTAAAGAATTCTCATGAAGTTCTTAAAAATTCTTTACAAATCCTGGGAGGTTTTTAAAAAGTCTAAGACCTTAGTCCTAATTAAGAATGTTCAGAAGTTTACGGGAACTCTAGAGAAATAGTCTTAATAAATTTCCAGGATCACAAGAATTAGGAATAAGTAGGAATTGCTTTAAGTCGGATCGTTATATAAAAATAGAGGGTTCATCCTTTAAGTTAGAAAAATAAAGGTGACGAGTAAAATGTTTAAATTCAAAAACGACCTACATTAATCCAGACAATTAAATCCTCTACTGCCATGGCATCAATTTTCGAAAGTGACTGCGTCATTTCGTTTCCGGATTTCAGTGCATTTGTGTGTTCGGTTTTCTGTTTTTTGTTGGATTTAGTTGGCAATTTAGCAAGCAGTATAGCTAAACATCGAATGAAATCTAATTCATTTGAAAAAAAAAATCATAAAAAAATATCATAGAATATTAAAAAAATTATCGATTATTAAAAATAAAACAAATTACCTGATTCTATCTTCTGGACTGGAGTTTTAAAGTCATTTCCGATGCTCAGAATTTTTGTCACAAACGCCTCGATTTTAAAAATGTTGCCGGTTGCCTTGTTCAAGTGTTCAAAATCTGCATTCAACTATTGAAATAAATAATTAACATTTAAAACAGTTAATAGCTTTATAAAGATTATAAATTATTTTAAATATTTACCATTGAGCCGGAGAAATCTGCCAGAACCGGATATTTTGTGAAAATTGATGCAATTGATTTCTTGGACAAAACCATATTTTGTCTGTCGACAAAAGTTTCGGCCATTAAAACAATTAAATGTTCTTCAGTTAAATGTTCGTCTACTTCCATAGGTTGTTCCTAAAATATACGTGGAAATAAAATAATTAATTGTAGAGGTAAAATTTCTAATGGTTTGTTAAAAAAATGTCCACTTTGTGTTCCTAAGCGGACATCTAATTTTTAAAATAACTTTAGTGGATCATTTTACGGCTAAACTCAATATAACAATGATTGTCTTAAAATTGAGTAAAACTGCTGGATATATAGTTTTGAAATCCGTTAAGGCGTTTTTACACTATACTCGATGTGCGCTCAGGCCACCTTCCGTGGTTCTTTGCAATATTTTCGTTACGCCAAATACAGGCAAAACGGGTTTTATTTTCAATATTAAATAAATATGACATACCACAATTAAATTTTCGGCAATAGTTGAATTCACAATACTTTTTATTCTAGGAAACTGTTGCTTCTTTTTTGATGGTGATAAAAAACTTCGAAGGACATCCAGTCGGGATTCAATTCTGCCACACATCTTGTTGCTATGACGGCCACCGTGGTTGTCGAACCATAACACCTATAATTTAAATTTATAAAGATAAAGCCGCGACTTTTTTTTTTGTGAATATTTCGCCTGAGACTATTTATGTTTGAAATGTATTGGTTTCATTGGCTAGCTTTCGATTTTTTTTGCACAGCAGTTTCTTAGAATAAGAGATGGAGGTAAAGTAAAAAAAAATGTTGCAAAAAATTCGCTCTGAGAATGATTTTTCAGTTTACTGGTTTTTCGAAACTGAATATTTCTTAGGCACAAACCAGTACATATGAAACACATCGCCATAGCAAATAATTTTTTACTCACGTGGGGCTCGGCATTGCTCCGTCGACATTTCAACTGACAAAATGTTGTGACAATACTTTTCGCGCAATTGAGTTTTTCTTTTTGAGTTGGATAACTGAAATAGACCCAATAATATTTACAGAATTTAAAATAGCCGACATACACGTATCAGTAGTTTTCTTACTGTCCACACTTCAAAACCAAATCGTCCACCACGGCTCGATTGATAGTCAAAATTTGTTTGTTCAATGGTATGAAATTTACATCCGTCTTAAGCATTTTTAATATTCTTGGCATTTCGGGATCGTTTGAATTTTCCAAAATCGATGTTATATCAATTATCTTTAAATTTAAATAGTGAATAATTATACCGAATTTATAAGTGCTACAATTTGAAATGATATTAAAAAAACTTTTATAGAATTCCACTTTTAATATGTATGAGTTAGTGATTTCTGAAGACTATTAAATTTATTTCTTAGATGAAACATTTTCGAGAATTTTCTCTTTTCAGTACTGTAATCGCTGTAAATCACACTGTAAAGTCATAGTAGGTAAAAAAATTAAGATTATATCATATCTGGGACAGGCCCGTGCGCAAGTGGAAGGTTTTAGGGGTTCAAGCCTCCCCTTTGGATTTTTTTTTCTAACTAATTAGTTATTTATAAATACCTTTGATACTCTCCACCTAATATATATACATAGCAAAAGAGAAAAAGGGATGAATAAATCAAACTACCAACATACATATTGCCTATTTGAAACATGTTTAGTTCATATATAAGAGTCCTTCCTTACTACAACTATTTTTACAAATAATTAGTTATAGTTTCCAATATCAGAGCACAATTGACAATATCGTTGAGGACAATTTTAAAGAATGTCTCTACAAATTACTAATGGTTTTAGAGGTAGCAAAATCTGCTTTTGGGATTTTATAGAAATAGTTAATATTCTGGGATTTCCCATTTTTGAACTTCGCATTCTTGAATTTTTTTAAGAATCGGGAAAAATTCGTAGGATTGGCATTAAAATTATTGGAACTTCCATCTTCGGTTATATTCAATTCATTAAATAATTTAAAAGCTAGTCACTTCTTCAATATTGAATTAGATGACTTAGGGTATTTAATTCACATCAATATTTGAACTTTTATTATTTTTTATATTTGAAACTAGTTGATTATAAAGCTAATCTTAAGATTTCTTGGGCCAGACTTTCTTAATGAAATTTTTAATTTAGCACCCAATCGTTTTAACTTTTCAGGTAGGTAAATTACTTGACCGCCATTTAGTAGCTAATTGGTTTCACGGTATAGATTCATCAATAGTCTAGCCGCACTTTCTTAATGAAATTTTAAATTTAGTACCCAATAGTTTTAAATTTTCGGGCATAACTTTAGCTTAAACGAGATTGGCTTTACAAAAGTATTGCATATTTGGAAACCATCCTGCTATTGTTTGTGGGGAGGTATACATAAATATTTTGCTAATACAGATTTTTCAGAATATACCTAACTTCTAATAGATCAAGAGCCGTGGAAGAAGAAAACATAACGAAAAGGTACACGGCTAATTTCCATGTGATTAAGGACACTCTAACTAAG
>JANTEX010233147.1:0-13241 GCA_024741295.1 Macrocera vittata | reverse complement strand
TTACTATGTGTCGTACGATTTTGCGCGTATTTGTACAAACGTATTGAAGAAAAATGGGTCAATTAAACGAGTGTTGTGTATATGTAGTATAAGACCAAGATGTATATGTACATAAATAAGTACGACGAGTACGTCAACCTTAATTACTTCTGTTTTGCAAAATACAAATCAAATTATCTATTGATGTCTTGTAGATTTTTGCATAACCTTTAATTATGTTTACAAACAGTCCTCTGTTTCGTATATTTGATTACACCTGCGGTATAGAGGCAGGTAGTTTTTTTTATTTTGGCTTTATTACTTTACACGTTTGGTGCGCGTTTACCTGATTATATAGTATAGTATGCATGTAATATAGTAATTATGAGTACCTTATATGGATTTTTTTTACACAGAGTAATTGTAGATCACAATATTGAGTAAAACTTGTCTAAATATGTACTAACTATACACGTAAATTACAATATAGAAAAATCAACATCAACTCATGTATGTTTAGGGACTGAGAAATTTGGGTACAAGTAACTTCTCTTCTTATTTCATCCAGAAAAAAATCTAACTAACAATTCTTATCTTTATCCCGAATTCATTTAGTCTATCTTTAATTTTATCCCTAAAACTTTTATCCCGAAAATAGTTACCTTGAAAAAATTCTGAACGTATGATAAACAAAATATTTTTGAAGTTTTCACTTTTGTTATGCAAGTTTTCCGTTGAATTGTAGCCACGAGAAAAAAAAGAAAAACTTTCCAAAAATTAAAATATAAAATTTAATTTTTAATTTGAAGCGCTGTTAGTTAGAAATTAAAATTTTCGAAAAAAAAAAATCAGGACAGTGAGTCGATCTCGTTAAGCATTCGTGTATGTAACTTCCACATGTTTATCAATTTAACAGTAAAATCTAGATTAGATTATATGGTTGGTCAAATATAGCCCCATTTTGGCCTGCTTCCAAAACTCCATTTCTAGAGCCCATTGTACACTTCTCTTTTGTTATAGTTTTACGTATATTTTTTCATTACTAGATTATTTTGATTCAGTTCACCTGGTCACTCGATAAATTTAATGATGTCCATCTTGATACTCAGGATCTATTTGCCTTCCACCTAATATATGGAGTTTTACGGTTTATAAATGTTATAGTGGCCGGTCATTATTGGTGAACGAAGGGTTGCTAGTTTATCTACTCATTTTTTCCTCTTATATCAGTGTAGCCCGGATCCCATATAGGGCTTACATAAAACTTTTGATTTAAATTTTTAAGTACACCAAATAGTCAATTTCGACATTATTCTTGTTTTGTCCAAAGCCTTTAACGCCACTTTGCTATCGGCGCAAATGTTAATTGTATTTCCTTCTGTTTCGTGTGTCGATATTGCATTGGGACTTCATGCTAATATATTAAAAAAAATATTTTAGTTTGAAAACTGTAGCGAATAACTATAATATCTCTGTCTGACATGTATATCTGTATATCAAACTAAGTTTCCAGAAGATGAATAAAGTCGGTTTTCATCTATCCATGTTAATGTGAGTCCCAAATTTCTCACTTCTATTTATTGAATCTGTTATCATCTATTATCAAATGCCGTTTAATTTAGGGATTCTAAATCCTTCGATTATTCTCTTCTTTGTAGAAAGAATCACTGAAGGTTTTGTCGGACATACTTTTGTGTAATTCTTTGCCCCCATTCCGTCGCTGAACAATGTTTCGAGCTTGTTGAGTGAGCTCACTCAAAGTGGGTGACTCTATTGTCAAAATTGCCAATGGCATATCGAAAGCTTGTCTGACCATAAGTGCAGTAAAGTCTCGTTTTAGCGTGAAAAATTAAAGAATCTTGATTTTGTGATCAGTGAAGGAGGATGTCTAACTGCATCCAAAAAAGATCGGATCCATATAAGACGATCCCGTGCTAAAAACTGTAAAAAACATGTTAGAAGACTACAAGATATTTCCGGATGGTATAGAGATTTTTTCAAAATCTTTACATCGATGGCATAACCAATATTTGACATCCCAAAAAAATCTAAAGCTGAGTTCATATGGTCGGACGAGGCCAATTTTGGTTAATTCGGATTACATTCAGTACGACTCTAAGTGATGCGTTGAAAAAGTGACACAATATTCGTCAAAGAATTCACAGTTCAAGGTAGAAAACAGAGTTTTCAATTATTGTGTACGAGGCTCACGAACATTCTTTACGAAATTTTAAAGAAAATCGATTCTAATTCATACGAAATAGCTGATGAAAATGGAAAATCTATTGGTATTTATAGTACTAAAGATTAACGGGAAGGGAAAGTTTTTTGGTGATAATTTTCCAAAGATTCGAACCAAAAGAAGTAAAAATAGCATTTCTATTTGACAATCGATCGAAACAATTAGCCCATAATTCTGTTAAAACTCATTAAATTAACAATAATTGAACTGTCGTCCTGACATGACATTTATTTATTATTATTTTTTTTTATCGTCCTAACTTGACATTTTTTTTTTGATAATTTTCATTGTAAAAACTTTGTGTCTCAGAAATATTGTTTTGTATCACATAAATATTTAGTTCTAGAAAATCAACAAATAAACTGAAAAATAATTCTTAACGTTACGAAATATAATAAAATAGAAATAATATCCAAAAAGAAATTTTCAAATTTATCGGCCAACTTCCGAAATTTTTTACACAGCGTTTTTTTCAGAATCTATCAAATAAGAGATGTCACTTTGTGTTTAAAATTCAAGATGCAAAAAATCTAACATATTGAAAAACAGATAGAGAAATGGCTTTTACATATTGCGAGTAATACTGGCAATTTAAAAAAAAAATACTTACACCTTTTTTTAATCAGTAATTAATTATACATTTGTTGCAACATGTATAGTTAATAACAGACTATAATATCGTAATAGATGTCGGTTCAATAGTAACTTCATCATATATACACATATATTTGATCTCTTATAATAAGTGTTTTAGTTAATTTGATTATCAAGTCATAATTACTAATGGGTAAATTGTTTTTACTTTTGGATATGTATTCTATAATTTCACAGTTGTAAATAAGCCGGCCTGACTAATTGTATGACTAATACTTAATTAATATGTTGCAGATACACATATGTGATAATGATATAGCAATTGAATTGCGATAAATCTGAAGTTTAATATCGTATTGCATACAGCTATTACATTTAATTGTTTGCTAATTCTAATATTACTTAATACAAGCAGCTCACGCCATCGTAAGTTGAATTAAAAATACCCATCAAGATCAAGGTCTTACCTACATAATTCTTTGTATTAGATATTTTAGATTTATACAGATTGAGTTGTAAATGAAACTTATCAGTTTGTGTTCGGGTGCGAAATAGTTTCGGAATGATATTTTTTCCAAAATTTAATAACCGTTATCTTTAAGGATATTCTGATTTTGAAATAATTTTTAATTTTTTTTTAGAAACAATTGTTTGCTTTTGTAAAACATTTTGCTATATTTGAACCAAAGAAAAAATTAAAACGTAAACAAAATGTTGTATGGCCTTCAATAGGAATTTGTTGGAACAAAATCCAAATAAACATTTCAATTAATACAATTTAAATAATTTATATTCGACAGAATTAGTTTTGTTAAAATTATTATTTTTACAATTGCATGCTGCCATGTCGGCACACAATTATGTTCAGACATTAGTCGAATACAGAAACTTTACACACAATTAGTTACAATATCTTCTACTTTTATCTAATAATAATCATGGTTTTTTTTTGTGACACTTACAAATTATACAAACAAATGGGTTTATGCCTAAATGTTAAATACCTAAAATTTGTATTCGCAAAAAGGAAATAAGACATTTATAATAACTACCTAATTAAGAGAGATGGCTGCTTGAGATTACATTAAAATATGGGGATAGGTAGAACTCTGTATGTACCTTTTATATATATAA
Source organism: Macrocera vittata (assembly GCA_024741295.1). Taxonomy (NCBI): domain Eukaryota; kingdom Metazoa; phylum Arthropoda; class Insecta; order Diptera; family Keroplatidae; genus Macrocera; species Macrocera vittata. The sequence continues at coordinate 9,292 of JANTEX010233147.1, read as the reverse complement.
ACTTTACTGTGTGCGCTGTTAGTAATTTAGGCAAACAATTCTAAATACCATGTATACCGATAGAAACAACTTTTTCCATTTAGTTGTTTTTAGTAAAAGAAATGTCTTGTTTAGTGTAATGGGATATATCGTCGGTACAGAGTGTAATTTTGTGCTATTTGATTATTTCTTTTTTAATTCCATTTGCATAATTAACGGAAAGAGAAAGTTAATTGGTGCTAATTTTCCAAAAGATTCAAGCCAAAAGAAGAAAATGTTGCATTTCCATTTGACAATCGATTAAAACCAATTAGCCCATAAATTTGTTAAAACACATTAAATTAACATTAATTGAAATCTCAGGACGCTAACATGACAATAATTTTAATAATTTTCATTGGAGAAACTGTCAAATCAATACTCTATTTTACAATCAATTGGAAAGACTAAAATCTATTTTTTAACCGGAATTGCACAAAACTATTTGACAATATTTCATAATGAAAACATGACCACATGTTTTCGTTTTTCTTATTATTGTAAAATAATGCATTGATTTAACATTTTGGTAGTTTTTGCAATGAAAATTATCAAAAAATTGGTTGGCTGATTGTTTCAATCGATTTTCAAATAGAATTGATATTTTTACTTCTTTTGGTTTGAATCTTTTAAAAATGCGCGCCAAACAACTTTTCCGTCCCGTTAAATTGAAGATTTATTCAAAAAGAAAATTTTAGATTACTCTGTTCCTTTTCAAGATATTTTGCTTCGCATATTTTTTTTTTTGGTAGCTGCCAATTTGGTAGATTTCAGAAAAATACCGCAGGCCCAAAGTTTCGAAAGTGATCCGATGCATTTATTTTTTTTTGATACATTTTCTCTATTTTACTGTATTTTGAAAACCTAAAAGTTATTTTTATTTTAGTTTGCCAAAACTTAAAATCTTTCAGCTACTAGTCCGTAGAAAGCTCATGTTTGTTTGAAAGATGGCTTTGAGCTGACATTTTGCAGCAAAAAGAAAAATGTATATAGCACAATATTACTCTAGATCGACGATACATTAATTATATCTCGGTTATATATATTAAAATAGCCTTCACCAAAATATATCCAAATGTTTAGGACGAAGAAGCACAATAAAAGTACACATAACTCAGAAGACTTTTAGAGATATAACAAAATATTAAACAAACTTGGTACATGCCTCAGTTATAAAAATAACGGCTTTCACATGGTTTAATTTTGGTTCTAAAATGAATTCAATTAATTTCATGTGGGGTATTTAAGAAATTCAAATTTGTACTCTTTTTAAAATAGTCTCAATTGTTTAGTTAGAATATTGATAATAGAAATATGCTATATAATCAGTTTATAACTTACCCAGCAAAATTTCCACAGTTGTTTCGCTCATATAGTCATGTGCATCGAATGTTTTGCCAACTTCATCCTTCAGCCGGTTGCAGACTTGACGAGAATTTTCATTGAACAGGTCAATGAAACTTTTCAACACATTCAAATGGAATGTTGGTGCAATCAATTTTCGGTGTGATCGCCATTTATGTCCTATAGAAAAAAAAGAAGTTAATATAATATGATAAAAGGAATTTGCATATTAAATATACTCTTTTCTATACCAAAATATATCACCATATTATAAAAAGTACTGAAGATACACATATATGTATATATATATATATATATATATCTGTATATAAATACATTAAATGGTCAAACACGAATAATAAGTTCCATTGTATTTTACTAAACTTTAATATAATATATACGTATAGTCGCTCAGATTATTGTGGTAATTTATTCTAGTGAATAATTAAAGCACTTAAGTGGTTAGTAAATCGTACATAAGGTCAAACTGAATTCGTATTTCCCATTTTTGTTATAAGTGACAAAAAAAAAGAAAGGAAGAATACAGTTTTGTTTAATATTAAAAAAAGATTATTTTGATACAAACAAAGTCCGTTTTAGGTTTCAGCTCTGGCCTATAAATATTCTAATTAATTATAAACAGTTTACTCACCAGTACTAATTAGTAAGCCATCACCCAGCCATGGTTTGAAGAAGCTATATTCATTGGATTTGTCAATGTAAACTTGGCTACTTAAAATTTGTTCAACGTCTCGTGGATCGTATAAAAGTATAACCAATTTTGGTCCAATCCAGAGTTTGGCCACTTTGTCAAAGCTTTCGCTTTTGGCCAGCATTGATTTAAAAACACCTGAAAAATAGAGAAAAAAAATTGACAAGAATGTAGGTAGAGATCAAAGAGAAATTGCAGCTGCATCAGTTAAATTGCCACCATTTTGGCCTAACGATGCAGCGCTATGGTTTTGTCAGGTCGAGTCCCAATTTGCAATTGCGGGGATTCGAGCTGATGAAACAAAATTTAATTACATTGTTGGAAAAAATTGAGAGTAATGTGTTAACCCAGTTTTCCGATATTATTATTAATATACCCCAAGCGAATATGTACGAAACTTTAAAATTAAAAATTTTAGATTGTTTTGTTGATTCTGCAGAGACTCAATTTAAAAAATTATTAAATGAAATGTATTTGGATGGTAGAAAACCATCACATTTATTAAAAGAAATGAAAAGATTAGCTGGTGATAAAATTCATGATTCACTATTAAAATCCTTGTGGTTGCAGCGTTTACCGTTACAAGCTCAAACGGTTTTGGCTGCTAGTGATGTTGATCTGATTACTTTAGGTAATTTGGCGGATAAAATTATCGAAGTATCATCTGTTTCCGAGTCAACAGTTTGTGGTGTATCTCGGGAAAGGAATTTGGAATTGGACAAAATTTTTGAACATTTAGAAAAATTGACAAAACAAGTGGAGGAATTAAAAATGTCTCGACCAAATACCACTTATAATCATAATTCATCGTTTCGAAATAATGGAAACAATCGTTCATTTTCTCAAGGTAAGGATGGTCTGTGTTTTTACCACTACCAATTTCGGGAAAGGGCTCATAAATGTGTGCCACCGTGCAATTTTAATACCAATTCTAACTCGGAAAACAAATAGGCCAGTCTAGAGTGGCGACGGTAGATTATGGCTTTGTAAGTAGTCGCCTTTATGTAGTTGATAAAGTTACGAAACATTCATATTTAGTCGATACGGGTGCTGAGGTATCGGTTGTTCCAAAATCATGGTTTCGGCAATATATGCCACTTTCTACTTTTAAATTATTTGCAATTAATGGGGCAAAAATTGATACATATGGTCGAAAATTGTTATCATTGAACTTGGGATTAAATGAAAATTTTTCTTATCCATTTTATGTTGCAAACGTGGACAAACCTATACTCGGCGCCGATTTTTTGAATAAATTTGGTCTTGGGGTTGATATTAAAAATGGACGTCTAATTGAGAATATGTGTTCATCGGGTGATGCTAAAGGGGCTGTCAGTAACCCTAAGCCAAGCATATCCACATTTTCGGTTGATAGTGTAGATTCGGGTTATGTGTCTTTGCTACGGGAATTTAAGATTTTAACGGAAAATTCTGATGAGAGAAACATGGCAGCACATGGAGTTGAGCATTTTATAGAGGTTAATGGACCACCCGTATATTCAAGGCCGCGTAGACTTTCACCGGATAAACTGACTGCGGCGAAAAAGGAGTTCGATTTTATGTTAAAAGAGGGTATATGTCGGGTTTCTAAAAGTAATTGGGCAAGCCCACTTCACCTTGTGCAAAAGAATGGGGATTGGAGACCTTGTGGAGATTATCGGGCATTAAATGCCGTGACAGTGCCGGATAGATATCCGATTCCAAATATAAAAGACTTTGCACAAGGATTGCACGGTACGACTGTTTATTCGACATTGGATTTGGTTCGAGCATACCATAACATTTCGGTTAATGAACAAGATATAGCTAAAACGGCCATTATAACGCCTTTTGGTTTATTTGAGTTCCCGAAAATGACGTTTGGGTTACGAAATGCAGCCCAAACGTTTCAAAGATTTATGCACATGGTATTGCGCGATTTGCCATTCTGTTATGTATACATAGATGATGTGCTAATTGGTTCATCAAATCATCAGGAACATTTAAAACACTTGAGGGCAGTTTTTGAACGGTTTGTTAAATATGGAATTGTTTTAAATATTGAAAAATGTAATTTTGGTAAGGAAAGTGTAAAATTTTTGGGACATAAAGTATGCAGCCAGGGTATTAGTCCGATGTTGGACCGAGTTGAATCCATTCGAAATTATGATTTACCAACAACTGTTTGCGATTTAAAAAGATTTTTGGGAATGGTTAATTTTTATCGCCATCTAATTCCACATGCAGCCGAGATGCAGTCAAGTTTACATGAGTCTACAAAGGGTTCTAAGGGTAAACAGGATAAAACGCCTATATTGTGGAACGAGGAAAGGTTGAAAGCATTTGAGGACTGTAAATTATCATTAGTTCGTGCCGCCGTTTTGGCACATCCGGTTCCGTCTGCCGAACTTTCACTTATGGTTGATGCCTCGGATTATGCTGTGGGTGCGGTTGTTCAACAAAAGGTTGGCAATGAGTGGCAGCCGTTGGGATTTTTTTCACAAAAACTGGGAGATGCTGAAAAAAAAATTAGTGCTTATGACCGGGAGCTTCTGGCAATGTATTTGTCCGTTTTACATTTCAAATATTTATTAGAGGGACGCAACTTTAGCATTTATACCGATCATAAGCCATTAATTTTCGCATTTAAACAGAGATCAGATAAAGCATCACCCCGACAGGTTCGTCATTTAGACATGGTCGGTCAGTATACCACTGATATTCGTCATATTGCGGGTAATAAAAATGTCGTAGCAGACGCACTGTCACGTATCGAAGCATTTTCTATTTCAAACATTTTAAATTTTGGGGATATAGCGGACGGTCAAAAAATTGATGGTGATTTTGAAAGAATTATGCAATCTGAAAAATTAAAGATGGAGGAAAGGGTTATTCCAGGAACAAATAAAACAATATTTTGTGATGTATCAACTCGGGTCGATCGGCCATTTATCCCATTAACTTATCGTAAATATATTTTCGACCATTTTCATTCATTTTCTCATCCCGGTATTAAAGCTTCTGCAAAGTTAATTTCGTCAAAATTTATTTGGCCGGCGATTAATAAGGACTGTCGAAAATGGGCGAAGGAATGTATGGAGTGTCAACAATCAAAGGTCTCGAGGCATGTTAAGAGTCCAATAGAACAATTTTCACTTCCATCTGATCGATTTTCATTTATTCACATAGATCTTATTGGGCCGCTGCCGAATTGTAAGGGATTTTCATACTGTTTAACAATTGTTGATCGATTCACACGTTGGGTGGAGGTTATACCTATAGAAGACATACGGGGCAGAAACTGTTGCATTTGCGCTATATTTAAACTGGATAGCTCGTTTTGGCGTTCCGATACAAATTACTTCTGATCAGGGTTCACAGTTTGAATCCGTTCTTTTTAAACATTTATTACAATTTTTTGGTATAAAAAAAATTCGAACAACGTCATATCATCCGTCGGCAAATGGTTTAGTTGAGCGGGTGCATAGAACTCTTAAGGAAGCAATCAAGTGCCACTCAAATAAAAGATGGTTAGATGCTTTACCTGCGGTTTTGTTGGGATTAAGGGCATCAATTAAGGATGATATCGGTGTAAGTTCGTCGGAATTGGTTTACGGTTGTTCAATACGCATGCCTGGTGAATTTTTTAACGCAGGTTTGAAGCCAACGTATGAACATGAATTTGTTCAACTACTAAGATCTCATTTTGATTCCGTTCGGCCTGTACAAACCGCACACCATAACACTTTGTCAACGTTTATGTATAAAGATTTGAAATATTGTTCACACGTATTTTTGAGAGTGGATTCAGTAAAAGCGCCTTTTCAAAAGCCTTATGTGGGGCCTTATGCTGTTATCCGGCGAAACGGAAAAATATTTACTATTCTTGTTAAGGGAAAGGAAAAGTTGTTTCGGTAGACTGATTAAAACCTGCTCACATGGATACTGAAAAAATAAGTTATAGTGACGGGTTGGAAACAAAATTAGTGCCAACTTGTTCGTCTTCGGAAACAGATGCTGCTAGTAATGCCAATTTAGCAAATACTAATATCGCTAAGGGGGGCAAACAAAATGTGTACGTAATATTCGTTTGCCATCGAGATTTGGGAATTATATTACTCATTAAATATACATATAAAAAAAAACTTTCTTTTCTTTTATACCTATTTGCATATTCTGTTAATTATTAATCGCAATCAAATAAATATTGATAGTGTGTATCGTTGTCACTGAGGGGGGAGTAATGTGGCGGCTGATTTAATCACATCATCATGAATTGTAAAATACTTTAATTTTTTGTAAAACTTTTCTAATCATATTATCATGTAAAATTTGTCATTTCATAATTAATAAATTTTTATTCATTACTATCGCAACTTTCAAGTGTATCGTTTGTACAAAATAAATCTTGAATATAATTCGTATAATCGGACAATTGTTTTATCATTGGTATCTATATAATAATATAGGAAACTACAACCCCTATAGACCGTTTGAAGCTGACGCTTTTCCCATGACTGCCAGTAACTGACTCAGTGGAATCAACCGCTCCAATACGTTCAATCGCTTCAACACGTCATAACGACTCGGATTGGCATCACCCGTGCGGTCGGTAGGTCAATCACTTCTGCATGTCAGCACGACTCGGACTGGCCCCTGACCGGTGACAAAACCAGTGCAGTCGGCAGGCCAGTAGCTTCAACACGTTAAAACGACGCATGTACAAGTCAAGTTGACTCATCTACACGTCAAGTCGATTTGTCTAACCGTCAAATCGATTCGGATTAGTCCCGCACCAGAAAAAATAGTCGTGCGGTCGGCAGACCTGCCGCTTCAAAACCTCAAACCGACTCGTATTGGCCGACTATCGGTGACAACATCCGTGCGGTCGGCGGGTTAGTCGCTTTTGAAAACCTCAAACCGGATCATATTGGCACCTTACCGGTGACAACTCCTCTGTGGTCAGCAGGTCAGTCGCATTAACATGACACATTGACTCAGACAATCTTGCTGTTAGCCAGAAGGCAATGCTGTCCACAGATCAAATTAATGAGATGCTACAACACTTTTGAGAAATCGCCGAGTATGCCAATTAGAAAGTCGACTCATCCCATCATGAATTCATTGAGCACCACTTCGATAAAACGCATAAGCGCAATCAAGATTACCGATACACGGTTACTGTTCAAATCATTGATGAACAGTTTGATCACACCATTCGGCAAATCATTACCAACCGCTGTTTGTCGGCTCAAACAGGTTGAACGGAGCCACCTACGATCACCAAAACTGCGTCGGCAATACTTTTTTTTTAAATTCATGGACGAATACAATTGTAACCGATCACGTGGTGATAAAGGCCGCACGTACGACCACCAAAGTACGTGTGGTCTTCGATTCCTCTACAACACAAGCTGAGGCATGTTATTGAACCACGCATTGTAAGTGGGTCCCACATTGCAACCGGAACTGACTACAACGCTCATGCGCTACCAGCGGCTCAATATGTAACATTTCGAACGACGACGAGAAATAAACGTTTCCACTCGCCTCAAAAGTAACAAGAACATCATTTTACGTCAGCGACGTGATAAGTGGCGCCGATTACATAGCGTCGGACCTTTCACTACAAACTGAATCCAACTCCTGAATTGAACCCTCATGCTCTTAAGAAAGTGGTCATAGAACTCGGACGAGATTCTTGCCCGAATAATTCCGAGAGACCAAATTTCGCTATCGTTGCATCAACATGAAAATATAAAGACACTCGGAGTGACATATGTAGAATTCATTACACGCACTCATTTGGTTTCAGTCTATCATTTCCAGTTCAGAGTTCAAGCGACAGAACATGGATTGTTACGAATGTTTGCCAGCTGAATTAAATGACCAATGGCAAGAAATTCAGAGTTTTGTTTTTATTGAGAATAGCATAAGTTCACTGTTATTTGAATTGACCTGGCAAGAATACATTGCTGACATTTCTGCATCCGAGCAAATCAGCATCGAGCGCTGGACAGGCCGCAGCCGAACATCATCCTGTAAACTGCATTGTATTCCCGACGCCTTACTATCAGCCTACGCAGTGGTAATCTACTTGCGCATAATTGGTAACGATAGTCTAGTTTGAATCACCCTTCATCCGGCGAAAACGATGGTAACGCCTCTAACTATAGTATCACTATGACGATTGGAATTGTGTAGACTGAAACTTCTAGCAAAACTGGTGCGCAAAATCATTGATTTGGACTTTGCCACAGTAAATCATAAAAAATACGCCTGATACATTAGCAATACTACTCGTACACGTACAAAAACTTACTTCACGGCAACATCCAGCTGATTCTAAATTCTCTACGACAGCAGTACTGGATCATAAATGCTCATACACTCGTAAAGCGGTGCATCAGTAGATGTGATGCTTGCTCCCGACATAAACTAATGGCCGATCTTCCCGAGCTGTGAGTTACGCCTGCACGAGTGAAGTAAAAGACAACTATACGGAACCATTCGCCTGCCTATTTTATGAAACAGTCTCATGTTGACCACATATCAATACGTCTGAAACCATTTGAAGAAAAATAGAATCAAGAATGAAACGTTTTTTACGTTAGGCATTCGTTTTTGTTTTTATATAATGTGAGATATCTAAATAGATATATTTCGAATACTTTGTATGCAATTCATTTTACCTACATATATGAAATTTAAGAAATAAATCATCGACTAATAGATAACTTTTAACACATATCACTATACTAAAAGAAATTGATAGATTACGGTTGTTATATTGAAAAAGAGCTGTTTGAAAATAAAAACTCCGTTGTTTAAATTTTAGTATTTATTTAATAAAAGAATGTGTACAATTTGAATAGTCTTTATCAGCCTCATCGTCGTCGTTATCTGCGTCAATGAAGAGACACCTAATTTGGATTTACGAAATGGATAAGGCCTAAAAGGATCAAAAGAAGGAAAAGGACAACAGAGATAAAAAAAGGTGAAACTTCAGTTCACGATGATCCGATATCCGAATTGGAAAATGATGTAACTATTTATTACATTAAGCAAAGTAGTCGATAAAACGTCCATTCTACTTGTCAAATAGTTTTAGTCAGAGTGAATAAAAACTGTGATATTCCTTGTGAGTACGTAAATTTAGGCTGATGATTTTTTTAAGTGTACATATATGCAATTGCTATAGTATTACTTCTAGATATGTGCTCTAAAAATGTTTCCGAC
>JANTEX010233036.1:0-13243 GCA_024741295.1 Macrocera vittata | reverse complement strand
GATAAGATTGAAAGAAGCTTAAACATCGAACAGCATACCATTCGTGTTTCTTTATATATTAAAGAAGCATTTAACAACACATCACATACTCAGTTCTTAGTGCTACTAAACGCTTATGGTTTGGATAGGTGAGATGCTAACTCATTGAAAAGTAACAACAGTAATTGGATCTGCTATAAGTACTAGTGGGTGCGCGACAATAATAGACATCACACTGGCCTGAGACCTTAGAGGTGATTACAGACTAGAGAGCATCTAAATAATCTTGATTGTCAGACCACAAATGTGTACTCTTCGAGGTAGTGGGCTTTCGCGAAGAACGAGTGACTTTTTGAAATCTCTCAGAAAAGCCAATTGTTATGAGTTCACGTGCGCAAATTCAAGGTTACCGACGAACCTTCGGTCTAAAAATGACATTTACAAATAACTGGAAAAAGCTCCAGGCGCAAAGAAGGAAGAAGAGGAAGAGGAAGAAGATGAGTTGGTTATACGAGCTCCTGCCACGGTTGAACGGATAGTACGACCGTATAGGATCGATTGGGCCATTCGCTCATTCGAACCATATAAATTACCGGGAACTGGCCAGGACTACCCGGCTATGCATCAGAAGGCCGACCGAATACTGGTCTCCATCCTGACGGACATTTTTTAAAGGGTCTGTCACGAATGGCTAGGTATCAATGGAATGGTCGCTGCCAAAAGTGGTCTTTATTCCAAAAAAAAATGACCGTTGTGGTTACCCAAAGTAATGCAGACCACATTGGAGCAAATAGTTAGATGGTCCAGTTTAAATGGGCTATGAATCAATCCAGCCAAATACTAGAGCACATCCTACAATATCATAATTATAGTTGCCACATATCGGCAATATACAAATATCATTAACCCCACAACTCAAGCTTTTGAGTCTTACAATTGACAGAAAACTAAACTGGCGATCCACGGTAAATGAACGAATCAAGAAGGTCCAACTGACATGGTCAGACTAGTCTTTACATATAGCCCACTCGTACGGTGGACAACTGAAAGGGGAACTACTATTATGAATTAACGAGAGTCCAAAGAATGGCCTGTCTGGGCATCTCAGGTGCTCTAAAGACCACTTCTACAACCGGACTCGAAACGACATTGGGTATCCAGCCAATAGATCTCTTCATGAGAAAACTGTTTCCTTGGTTGCGATTCGAACAGAGAAGTTTTTAGCACAAACGATGGGATGATTATCTTCTTTCTTCTTCGACTGCTCAAATACGGATACTGGCACTGGAGTCAGATTTTTTATTGATACACGTCACGGTCCTCCAAGCTGATGTATTTGCACTTCTCAAGGCGTCGAAAAACGCATATAGTCACAGATGCAGTTAGCTATACCTGGATAGCAGGGCTGCCCAATTGGCTCCGACGTCAAACAGGATCACATTGGTACCTATTTTGAGATGCAGGGCTTAACGAATTAGCGAATCAAAGTCTCCCTGGCAACCATTGGCACTGAGATCGACGACAGACTTTGAACTATGAATACAAGATGGCAAAGTAGAGAAGACTGTAGACAAAGTCAAACTAATGGGGAACACAGACGCTTCAAATTTTTCGGACCGTATCACAGAACTTTGAAGAATATTTCTCGGTTCTGTCAAAGTGCAAACTGGTTTTAAAAAGTTATGGTGAGTGCAATCGGAGATGGCAAAAGGTTCCGCAAGGAGCCAGTGCATACTCAGCCACTTGTCGCCCGTATTTTTCAAGAGATTTTTCATTTCGGATTTACTTCAATCTTTCATAATAAACTTCCATTGTTTAGATTTTTGCACCTTAAATGGGAACGGACGGAAACATTTTGTTCTTGCTCAATTGGTGAAGACCAAATTCGGACATGCGCTGGGTTAACGAGCAGCCAAGACCTATCTGACTGGGTCTTTCGAACCGTACAAATCTTTTCCTGCGCTATTGCAAGAAGGTGCGGATGTTCTAATGAAAACGCTTATATGGATTTTCAAAACCTCGCTTTTTATGCGTTATATACCTAAGTCGTGGCGCAAAGCTACGGTAGTGTTCATTCCGAAGCTGGGGTGGTCAAGTCATACCAGTTGCAACAGATTTTTATCGCATTTGTCTGTCTACCTTTGTGCTGAAGAGTTTGGAAGGACTCATTGACCGCTTCGTCCGCGATGGAGTAAATTCGTGGATCTCAGCATTCATGCATATAGTCGCTAGATGAACTGATTCAGTACTCCATCAGTTAGTATGTAGGCTATTATGTTCATTGACATCGAACGGGGTTCGATTTTATTTTTTTTAATATATGGGGAAAAGGTCCCATTGCTGATCTACCACTGCGACATTTCTGGATCTATTATGATTTCCCCGAATTTCAGATCAGAGACTATAGGATGTCCCTGAGACTTATGTCTACTATGAAGGCTAATTCATGAGGATGAAGGATATATGCTCCGTAAATTTGTCTCCTTCTCATGACAAATCGGCCGCATTTGCCTAGAATGTGTTCGAGACTTTCGTCTTCATCGTTGCAATATATACACTGTCTAGTTGACGCTCTTCCTATCTGGAATAGACGCAGATTAAAACAAAAGTGGCCTGTGTATAGACCAGCCACTATTCTTAAATCTGTTTTTGAGGTTAAGAACTTCGTTTGACTTATTGTCAGTTGTGTCCTGTTAATCCTTCCCATAACTGTTGTGATTTGATTTTTTCCCATACTTTTAGAGCAGTTTGATAGACACGTGGGAATGCCAAAGTAAGGCGCGGGACCATTAAAGGGAGAGGATGCCCCTCTTCTTGCAAATCAATCGGCAAATTCATTGCCCGCTATGCCTTTGTATCCAGGAACCCATATCAGAGATACCTCAGTATTTCTTGAGAGTTCCAGTAGTTTCATCAGACAATCCCATACTAGTTTGGAGACAAACTAGCCGCTTGACTATTAGAGAGGATAAAAATCTTCCTATTTGTGTACCTTTCATGAAGATTCAATGATATACATAAATAGATTGCGTTTATTTCTGCCTTAAAAAAGACAGTGTGGTTTATACCGATTTGCCTACGCTTCAGCATGGGAGCTCCATACACCGCATCCAAAACCTTCGCTAGTTTTTGAACCATTTGTGAACCAGACTAAATCATCAGGCTGAAAGTTTGGTCGATAGTCGGCGAGAACCCGGTAAGACTTCTTCCTCTATTGTAATATCTATTAGAGCAAGACCTAGCAATACTTATAAGGCCGCGGTGGGGCATGATTTAGCTGCTTCAGAAGTGCATGTACAAGCAAGTCTTTGGAATTTATTAAGCTTTATTCTGGTTGTTGTTTCGCGAGATTTACCCCTTCATGTAGCCGCAGTATATGCTAAGGTTGGTGTATTCCACATTAGTTTAGAATCTAAAAAGACTCCTAGATATTTCACTTCCCTTGAGAAAGATAATTGTAGCCCATACAGGATAGATTTAGAAAACAGATTTAAGTTCCTTCTTCTACTAAATTGAACTATAGTTGTCTAATTAGGATTAACTTTTAGCTGTTCTTCTTCACACCAGTCGTGAACTATGTTTATTGCACTTTGCATCAGCCCGGATATAACATCTTCGAATTTTCCCTTAATCGATATGACTATATCATCAGCATATTCTCTAGCACAGAAGCCAGATCCATTGAGTCCCATCAGAAGTTTGTCTACTTCCAAAGACAATAATAGTGGTGATAGGACTTCGCTTTGAGACAGCCTTTCGTAATACATCTACTGAAGCGCACCGCATAGATCCAGTTCTTACAGACGGGATTATGGCGATGTTGTGGAACCGGAAGATCGCTGCAATATGTATCATGGGTTCCCGCAGGACGGGGTACTTTCACCTTTGCTGTAATGACTTGTAGTGGACAGTCTTCTGGTGAGATTGAAGCGGCCAGTATTAACGCTGAAGCATATGCCCATTCTTGTCAAAAAAAAAAAAACTCAGTTGAAAGGAGAATCATAGAAAAAGTGTGGGATCTGACACCTACGATTGTTAGACCGGTACTAACCTAAGGGGTGATAGTGTGGTGGCCTCGTACCGATCTGAACAGTGCGCAAGATCTGTTGTTAGATGTGCAAAGAAAGGCTTGGCTTAATGCAAACTGATGCTATGCAATCTACATCTACAGCGGCTCTTGAGGTACTGTTGGATTTACTACCATTGAATCTTCAAATTAAAGCAGTCGCGATTAACGCAGCTGTATGATCAGAGGGTGTACGACTTCTTTCTAGGTTATAACGTGAGGCTGACAAATAGAGAGGATACGCTTGATTTCGTATCGCTGTTCTAAACTTCTGATGAGGTTATGTGTTATACAAATGGCTCAAGGATGGGGGATTAGAGCCGATGCAGGCGTTTTGGTGCCGCTCATCGGTTCCTCTCTGTCAGTGCCAATAGAAGAGCACGCTACTGTTTTCCAAGCAGAAGTCAAGACTTGCTGTAACTCATTTAAAGCCAGTGGCGTAGTGGGCAGAGTCTACATTTGTTCGGATAGCCAGGCGGCGTGTCTGACACACAGTAATTTCAAGGCTTCTGAAAGAATGGAGGAACGCCCTAAATTCGTTCGCAGGGTGCATGTAAGTCGTGCCGCAGTGGTTGCCCGGTCATTTGGAAAACAAGAGAAATGAGAAGGCGGACCAGCTCACCAGAGAAGGCTCTGGACTCACAGCGTGTTGACTTGAACCGACCATAGGCTTCTCCCTTGCTGAACTACATGGGGTAGTCACCAGGAGGTCAGTAATGAGCATGTCAGGGTACGACGAGGATCCAGCGCACACAGACAAACAAAATTGTTTGTAAGCGGACCTAGTAAGACAGCAGCCCATAAGCTGCTGGGCTTTACTATAACGCAGTTGAGATTCACAATAACCGTTTTAACTAGACACTGTAGGCTGAACAGGCATTTATCTTTGATTGGCGTAGTTGATAGTGCGAACTGCGATTTTTCTTTTGTGTGGCATGGATGAAACTGCCGCCCACTTTGCCTGTTTTTTCCCAAGATATCGACAGCTCGGAAGTCAAACTCTGGATGGGTATTCATGCGATGAAGGACGGGCAGAGGCCGATGCGCAGACTGTTGGACTTCATCATGAATTCCAATAGATTTTAACAGAGTGAAAGGGCTCGTACAATGAACCGCTTAGGCCTTGGTACTGGCTTGGACTAGTCCTGGTGCCAGGTAAAGTTGTATGATTTGGATGAATAAGGTTGTATCAATTGAATGGATAATGTGTCAGTACATCGTAGAGTTGATAATACAAATCCAAAAAGAAAAGGCGATAATTTGTGTAAAACAACAAATCACTTCAACACAAGAAAATATTAAAAAAATAAAAAAAATTAATCACAATCATTATGGCTGGGCATTATTTTTTGCAAAAATTGATTTGATCTTGATTATCTTGGGAATAATCTAGTATGCTGACATAAAAGATAATGAGTAACATTTTGCTGGAATTTTCTATTTGTTTACTGAAGCTTGAAGGCCATCAGACAAATGATAAACAAAATAAGAAATAATGACAAATATCGATAGCGGCCAGCGGGTTTTCCCTTTTGTTTATACGCTCATCGTATTATTTGTGTTTCAAGAATATTTAGTCTATTGAAGAGAAATAACTATTGGCTGAGAAAGAGCATTCCAAGTAAATTCGGAACTTCGTAAACTGACATACAATTTCTATCTCGAAAACCAACTATTTTCTATTTAATCAAGTCAACCTTGACCCTTGTAGCAATACTTGTCAAAAAACAGCAAACAGCCAATTAAAACATGATATTTCTTCCGAACGCTCGATTTAACGCTGGATTTTATCTGCATGAACTACAAGGCTGACAAGTGGTCAACGAAGTCTTCGAATGATAAAGTCTCAGTTTTACATACATACGATGACCATCTTTCCAACTAGTCTTAAAAGCGTCTGAATAAAAGTTATGAAACCATGTACATTTGCCTTTATAAACTTACTTTCCGTTTCACACGTTCAAAAACGAAAAGAAATGACCTTATAACTTGAATGTGTGTGTGTGTGTGTGGTGGTATGTTGGATATTGCGAAATTTTACAAAAAAAAAGAAGAAAAAAACTGGATTTCATGGATTCGCATTTGACCGAAATATAAAACCCAAATTATAACGTTCTTGCGTAGCGGAACATATCGAGCAATAAATACTCCCCGTCATTAGAAAACAAACATTTCTTGTCAGAGATTGATAAGACAAATTCCAATAAAATTCCAAAAAAAAAAAAAGAAAAAAAACCAAAATGGCTTTAACACGTGTTAGAAAACCCCAAAAAAAATTAATAAAAACTCACCATCGGCTGGTTGCTGGAAATTAACATAAGCATATCCAAGTGATCGTCTGGTCACCATGTCTCGGCACACCCGTATCGATAGAACGGGGCCAGTTGAAGAGAATTTCTCGAATAGCATAGCTTCGGTAATATCTGCATGCAGATCGCCAACATATAGAGACGCCATTTTTGTAGATTGAGAAATGTATTACGTTGCAACGACAAACAATATTTTATGTTTTTTAAACAAAATCAATAACTTTGTTCAAATTTTTTTAAATTTTTTATAATTTTTCGATTTTTTTTATAGTTTTTGTGATTTTATGATTTTTTTTTGGTTTTTTTTTTATTTTTTTTTTATATCAGAAATGTGAACGGTGTGCTAAATTGTGTTCACAAGCACTACCATACACAAGTAAAAGGAAGGATA
This sequence comes from Macrocera vittata, assembly GCA_024741295.1. Classification (NCBI taxonomy): domain Eukaryota; kingdom Metazoa; phylum Arthropoda; class Insecta; order Diptera; family Keroplatidae; genus Macrocera; species Macrocera vittata. Next base: position 6,498 of record JANTEX010233036.1, on the reverse strand, counting down.
GAGGAAAAGATAGCAGAGGCCGAAGTTTTTATGTTTTTTTTTTTGAAAGTTCATTTGTTTCGGGTGTATTCGTGTGCACGACGTTCGTTTCTAGTGGTGCCACTGCGCAATAAAAGTAGGGATTTTTACACATAATCTCTACAAAATAACATTTTAGCACAATGTTTGGAGACATTTTTAAAAGCTTTGCAGGTTTTCGACTTACTCTCGAAAGCGGCATCTGATGAAAGTACACTGTAGCTGCGCACTCTGCGTCCATTTTATGACTGAAAAACACTCTACACAAAAATTGACAACTGACAACTAAAAAAAAATCCTCTCCAAACTAAAATCTAAAATGGTCGTGTTTGTGTGTACATTTTGATGCAAAGTACCATTTTTGTTCTACCATCATATATTTGCATTTTGTTAAATTGAATTTCATCTGATCGCAAAACAAGTGTAACACTTTATTTTCGTAATATGGCTTCATTAGATCCACCACAAAATAAAACGTGGGATTTATCATTGTACGAATTAAATCGTACACCCCAAGATGCGATCACCGACAACACCGAAATTGCGGTGTCTCCCCGAAGCCTGCACAGTGAACTGATGTGCCCCATTTGTTTGGACATGCTCAAGAAAACGATGACCACCAAAGAGTGTTTGCATCGTTTCTGTTCGGATTGCATTATAACCGCATTGCGATCTGGCAACAAAGAATGTCCCACATGCCGAAAGAAATTAGTGTCAAAGCGATCATTGCGACCCGATCCAAATTTCGATCTTTTAATTTCGAAAATATATCCCAGCCGCGACGAATACGAAGCCCATCAAGAACGTGTACTGGCTAAATTCAATCAAAGCCATTCCCAAGCTGCATTGGTTAATTCGATTACGGAAGGTATTAAATTACAGTCTCAGAATCGACCACAACGATCGAAAAAACATCAGGAAAATGAAAGTAGATTCGATAGTAGTGCACCACCAAGCAGCAACAACAACAACAACAACAATAGCAATAGCAATAATAATTCGTTGGGTTCGACTGAATGTACCAATAGAGAAACGCCAGCCGTTGTAGCAGCTCCGCCGGTGGTCGCAACTGTTGCCGTTGCCAGTGCAGGAAGTGATGTACGTCAATCGTCTAATCCGCCATCGGTTCGCAGTACACCGTCTCCGGTTCCGTCAAATATGAGCAGCAGTACAGCTGGAAATAAGTTGAAACGATCGCGATCCGTTGTCACATCGGAACGGTCCGAAGAATCCGAAACATACAGTGAAATTGATTGTGGTCGAACGGATGGAAATGATTCAAATATCGATACAGAAGGTGAGGGCAATTCAGAGTCTGGATACAGTGAGGATTTTGAATTGGTATTCAAACCGCATCCGACCGAAATGGCCAGTGATAATCCGCTGGTAAAAGCATTGTCGGTGCGATATTTGAAAACTTCTCCAATTGCGACGGGTAAGATGTCATTTTAATTGTATTTATATATATTGACTAACATTGCTATTCACAATTCAGTATCTTCATGAATTATATGTTCTGTTGGGGGTAAAGAACTACAAGTTCTTCGCTGGACGGTGAAGAGATTGCCATCAATATTCATTAGTTGAAACCTTCTGCAGCAGATTATAGTGTACATGAATCGATGTACGATTTACGAGATGCTCAGTGTGGAGCGTATTCAACACAAAAGAAAAGTCCAAGAAGGGTCCTAAATTTGTTTACTGAACAAGATTTAAGAATCCTAATCGCTATAAGCTCTGACTGAAAACAGATGCACCAAAAGAGAAACACCCATGAGTTGCGAATGAACGCCAGCTTCTGACCAACCTTCTATCTAAGAACGATCGCTGTAGCATACTATACAATCCACGTTCTGAAATAGTGTTTCCGAATTTCTATCTGCTCATTTGTTCCTTCAAGTAATCTACCACATTAAGTTTACTCTGCAGCTCAACACTTTCCATAGCAATGCGTAATCAGACTCGTTTTTACTACGCCACCAGGCGTCATTTAGCTTCAAGTAATCAGCATTGAGACCAAACAGCACCTCAAGAACCGCTGTGGGTGTTGAATGCATGGCCTGGCCCGAGCTATCAAAAAGATAGCTCAACCTCGGTTTTTAGCGTGTTTTAGCTCCTTCGCTAGTTTATAGTCTGCTCTTACGATGATGCTATGAAACCAATGAGTTGACCGCGGCTTAACTCTTTAGATTTTGCCAACAATTCTTTTACACAACAAGAGTATGCCTTGTTGGGTTTCAATGGTTTATTCAATGCATTATTACAAGAAGGTGTGGAAGTACTATCCATAAAGCTACTACGGATTTTTAGAGCCTCGCTGGTTATACCTAATTCTTGGCCTAAGTCAAGGATAGTGTTCATTCCGTCACATCAGGTTGAGGTCAGTCTCATGGTCAAGAGCTATACTTGAGAAATAGCTGCATTAGACTGCTGGACTCCAGCAGTGTCGAGGTATTTTATGATCGCAAAACAAATAAGCCTGGAGCTTGAATCTATGTTGCGAAAACACCTATATCTGTGACAGTTCTGTAGTGTAGATCAGACGGCATTGCTCATGTCTGGTGACGATAGATTCTGGTGGAAAAAAGTACTATCTGGTGAGAAATTGAGGCAAAAGGCCAGGCGAGCATTGAACCTTGCTATGAGCCGTGGTGACAAACTACACTGGAGCGCCAGTTCAAAAGTCACGTTCACAAGAGACGGCGGTAGTAGTTTCGTAAGTTTTGCGAAGGAGTTGAAGGCAGTAAAGACGTTTCCAGTTTGCATAGAGTAATTGCGAAAGGAAAGGGACCGGCAGAGAGCAGTATCTTGCTACAAATGGCGAGTTCACGGCAGGTGCTGAACATACGGTGAAAGTTCTATAGTTAAGACGTTCAAGTTCTGAGATGATAGTTCAGGATGATGTTTTTCCTGCGATTTTCCAATAGGACGCGGATATACTGTCTGGAACGCTGCTTGAAGGTTTTTAGGGTTTCACTAAGGTTCATTCCGAGATCATGGCGGACAGCTAGGGTAGTCATTATACCCAAACCGGAGCGCTGAGGCCCTACCAGCAAGAGCGATTTAAATTCATTTACCGTCTGAAAACGCTTGAGAGATTGGTCGACCGCTTCGTCTGCGACAGCATGAGCGAAAATAAATATCATGATCTCAGTATGGACTGACATGCATACAGAGTAGTTTGCTCCGCTGATTCTGCCCTGCATTAACTGGTTTTTAGGTTGGAAAGTCGATGCCAAGCTATGAACACTTAGAGGCAATTCGTTGATTGCTGAGCACCGCATCCATCCACTACTTACTGACTTAATTGTTGCTATGCTTCAGCATAGACAGAAACTGTCCTTGTGGACAGAGTTTAACCCCAGGGGACGTGTGACGTAGCCCGCGAGCGGTAGAATACTGCAAAGGAATTGCGACCAATACGAGGCAAGATTAAACCGTATCGAAAAAGGAATACTTGGAATTCTGTGAGCTGCAAACGAGTATTTAAACAAGAGGCAACGATACCATCCTATTAAATCTCGAATTCACAAAAAGAGGTCAAGTTGAGGATTATAATCACTTTTGTGTCGGTAGCTTAAAGGTTGGCTTGTGTGGGTTTGATGAACCTGCTGATGAGCAAAACTTATCGGCGCGAAAAGATTCTGAGTTTAATATCAATCCGAATAGTCAGCATATAGTTTTGCCAAAAGTCAACATCCCTACTTTCTCGGGCATTTATTCCAAATGGCTGTTCGATCAGGATCATTTTTGCAAATCGATTCAGGAAATTGCCTTGCTCTCAAACGTTGAGAAGTTTTACTCCTTGAAGGGGTTCCTAGTTGGTAATGCTGCCGATCTCGTCAGGTCAGGCTGAGGCGTGAAAACTGGTTAAGGCGTGGCAACTGGTTAAGGCGCGTGGAAACTTGTTAAGGATCGGATGACAATAAAAGATTTATTGTAAACGTCTACTTTCACGCAGCTGCAAATCTTCATTGAAAATCGTTGTCAATCAGAGCTTATTGGTCCAACAAAATTTCAAAGTCCAACGCTCTTCGAAACCAGTTGCAAGCCAAAACTCAATCTTAGTACATCTAATAATAATGTATTTTCGTCGGATCGGCCAAATCAACGGGTATCAAAAAGCTTCGTGCATCTGTCCAACGAAACACATCAACAAATTCTTCTGTCAACTGCAATCATACTCGTGAGGGCAAATGATGGAAGTCTCTTGCCTGCCCGTGCTTTACTAGGTTCCAGTTCGCAATCCACGTTTGTGACTAGCAATCTTACCAAACGATTAGGATTAAAACGTAGCCATACGAATACTTGCCTAAGTGGAGTAGGGCAAACTTTGATTCGTAAGCCAATATTCAAACTTCATTCTCGTCTTAACGTGTCGTTCTCTATAAGGACTAGGACCATGACGATTGACAAGGTAACAGGAAAAATTTCTGCAGAAACCGTTACTTCCACCAACTGGCAACATTTTGGCAATCTCGTTCTCGCAGACCCAGAATCTAATGACATGGAAATGCTCATTGGCGCCGAAGGAAGTGAACTCAACACGAAATTTGACCTGTAACGAAATTCAAACTGAAGAACACTACAAAAGAACAAATACGCTAAATGAAGATGGCAGAACAAAAAAGCGACGCCACTGGGTTGAATCTTGATTGGTTACCGTCCGCCAGCTCCAAATCGCATGGGGAAAAGATTAAATACGAATTCTAAACAAAGAGACGATTATAACAAATTCATCCAGGAATATCTTGAACTGGGCCATATGAAAAAGGTTCCAGAATCTGCAGTTAATGAATCTAACGAAAAGACATTCTACTTATCACATCACTCGGTAAAAAATGATGAAAGTGAAACGACTAAATTTCTTGGTTGGCGGCTTTGAATCAAGAAAATGGAATTCGAATTTTAATGAATTCTTACAAAAAGGAACAGACACAATTACAAATGATCAACCGTTAATTTAGCTTATTGTGCAAAGGGTAAGGATCTAGGTATCATGTGAAACCCAGACGAAGACTGCTTCCAGTTTAACGTCACCGAATCGCCAACTTTATCGACTCACACGAATTGCGACATTCTATTGTCAATCGCGAAGCAGTCCGACACCTTTGGCTTGCTTTCTTCAGTAATCGTATTGGAGAAAATCATCCTCTAAATGTTATGGTTGACGGGCAATTCTTGGGACAATCCAGTGCCAGTCTCCTAAGAAATCTTCGCAAAATGGGCATCTTACAAGCGTAAACTTTCTTCAAACCGTCGAATTAAATTTTATCGATGGAGAGGTTCTGCAAATAGTGATCTATTAGAGCTACACGATATCCAGACGCGTCCAAAGACGCATATGCAGCTGTTATCTATTTTCTTTGTGTGTCAAAGTGAAGTGAAGTGATATTATTTTGTGGAAAAACTAAAGTGGTGCTGTGCTACTGGCAAAACAGATACAAAAAGTTAAAGTTTCCACAGAATTAGTTCGATAACAAATTACACTCCAGCACTGGTACGAACCACCATCATTGCTGTGGGCGGTGCATGAAAGACATGTGGGCAACAAGCGACGCGGTTGATACGAGTGTCAACAAGGTTGTGTTCTATTCCGGAACAACGGAACACATGGTGAACAGTCTGCAATCGTTTAGCTCAATGTACAATATTGATCCAGTGACAATTGCGGTAGCAAGGAATGGTGAACGTCTGCTGATGGGTGCCCAACATAGTGAAATTGGTGAGAATGCAATTGTTTCGCGAAATGGAACAAATTTATTCATTGGCCCGACTCAATGGAAAGCTGTTTGAAGTGGAATTTCGAGTTGCTGGCCGGAGAGGTGATCGAATTTTAAATAATGAAAATAAAAGTGTGTGGCCTTTTAGATTAGTTTTACACGACATGCGGTCATCGGTTTGGACGAAGCGATTGGTAACGCTAGCGATACAAAGATATGTGAAACGTCCGAGCTGGCTAAGCACACGCGTTTATCATTTTCAAAGCTTAATCCAGTGCGTTATTCTAAAACGTTTGATGGAAATTGTACAAACAGACGAGTGTGGATCTTTGACAGAGCCGGCATGCGAAAAAGGCAGACGATTGTCGTATACTGTGCCATACAATCCTGAGATGAACTAATTTGCCGAACGTCGATTTTGGAATGACGCGTTTCTAACGGCATTATATAACGAATCGATGTCCAACTTATGCGGTTGGTGAACAGTTTCGAAAGAAAACACCAGATACACACACCACGACACGAGAGAGCGAACCGTCAGGCAAAAACAGAATATACCTATGGAAAATGCTATAAAAATGACTTGGAATTTGGGCGAGAATTAATCCATAGTCGTCAACTGATTGGGGTAGCATAATTGGTATAACAGTGCCACTGTTACAGTGGCAATCCATTGGTTGCTGGTTCGAGCCCAGTTCATGATTGTAGATTTTTTCAGTAAAAATTACATTTCGAGTATATATTTCATATTGGTATA
>JANTEX010233035.1:0-19703 GCA_024741295.1 Macrocera vittata | reverse complement strand
CTCTCTCTCTCTCTGTAATCTAATCTAATCTAAATCATCATATCGATCAATAGAACGATCGATTTTCAACTGGCAGACAAAGATCACTATGTAAACTTCGTTTAAAACTAACTTGGATGAATACCGCAATCATGTGGAATTAAAATTGTAACGCATTGCACCAATGAATAACATGCAGCATGGCGCCAAAGTGTTCTGTGACAAAATTCGTGGTGGCAGCAAGAAAGTGTATACCAATTTGTATTATTCCCGTGATTTATCCAAATTTCCTCACGGAAACCGCTAACCTTGCATTAGAGAGCACTCACTTAGAGTCACTTACCCAAGTGATCCACGCATCAAGCTATTATCGGAAAAGATTAAGCAACTCGTCGATGATCATACCACAAATAAATAGCAGCACCACTTAAACAAATGCAGTCTGACAAACAATCAAGCAACTGAGCAATCTTAATGGTAATGGCCACATAAAACCTCGAAATTAACACAATTCTAGAAAAGAAAATTCTAGGCTTAACATTGGACAATATCCCTTATATCATTCAACAACAATAGCTACAAGGTAAAAAGAGCCACAATTTTGCCATTTTAGATCTGCGGTTCACGGAGAAGGTGTTGGTGGCCTTCGGGCAGTGTATAAGGTATTACAAGGCACTGAAAAGAGACTTGGACCGAAAGTGTTTAAGTAGTCCCGGATGAACAGTTAGTAAGAAGCTTTGGTCGACTTTGGTAGTTGACTCAGTTGAGTCGGCAGAGCATATACTGTGCTACTGCCAAGAAACTGATGCACTCTACGTTCAGACATCTTGAGGAATACTTTTTTGGCAGCCTAGCTGACATGTCAGAACTATCAATCCCCAGACTGAACGCCTTTTTGAAGTCGAACCAATTTCTAGAGACCTACCGGCTATGGACCCCTAAGGGCGAAAGATGGGTGCATTGGACCACTGGCATTACCTAGGACTATAGACTAGCCAACACATCTAGAAGACTGCTGCTCACAAACTACCTTCTTCTCGTTCATTGATCTTTTGGACTGATAAATAGAAGTTTTGTCAAAATCATGTCTATTGGGCTCATACAGAGCCCTAACGAATGTCTTTTTATTTCAACAAACTAAACTCTCTCACATAAAGTTCGACGACATCGTTTAAGTAATTCAGACGAAGAAAAAGAATATGTTCTACACCACAGGTAAACGATAAATAACAAACACAATTTTCTCATGTCTGAAACGAAATTGATAAAAATTCAAATAACTTGATACGATTTTCTTTTGCTAAAGAAAATTCTTGGCAAACATATATGACTACAAGGCATCAGCTTTTTTATATTTTCTTTCTATTGCAATATGTATCATTGATGATGGGTGATGATGATGATGTAAGGATGTGTGCTGCTATTCGACTATTGCTGGTGTGGTGTTTCAACGACGAGACAGACAAAATACACAATCGTGTATTTATGTGCAAAACATTTTTGGAATAAAATATCAATTACAAGTACTGCAACTGCGAGCCAAGGAAATCGTTTCATACTGCAGACAAGTGACTACATATATCATGGTTCAACGAACATCAGAGCAGCAAAAGTTTTAATAGGCGAGACAAGTCTTTATTTTTTTTTTTGTTAAATTTTTATCATTTTACATTCAAGCAAAGCAACAACAACAACAAAAAACCGCATATTGCAAAATAGAAAAAGTGAATGGTGGTTGCATTCGCCCTCGTCTTTTATTGTAATGTGACAACTTTATTTGTTTTTCACTAGTTTAGCTTTGTGTATCCACACATTTATTTATAGAAAATCTTGTTTTCTAACCAAATTCATTATTGTTTCATTGAAAAATTAAATTAAAAAAATATATAAAAATGTGGCATGCCATACCCATACACAACGACATGCTACAGAGATAAACAAAGATGTGCCTCTCTATGATTTCAATTGAAATGATTTGAATTTTTGCACTTTGCAGAAGAAATTGATCAGAGCTCGAGCTCGAAATTCTTGTCATCATGTTCATGTCGCGTTTTGTCTGCTGTGCAGCACTAGCACACAATTGTACACACACGACAGAAATGTTTATTTTTAGTTTTTCTACGATTTTGAGCAATGGTGTGTGTGTGTGTGTGTGTGTGCATTTGTGTATGTGTACGGCACGCAAAACTCTCATCACAATTGGACCAATTTTCTATTTTGAACAAATTGACGAAAAAAAAAAAGAAAAAAAAACATTTTTGGTGTGTCATTTTCGACTTTTTTTCCAAATCTTACCTCGTCTTGTGGAACACTTTGCCAGGCAACTTTCAGCGACAAACTTTCGAACAGTTCGACGTGTGTGTATGTTTGGAATTTCAGATGAGACAGCTGCTGCAGGCCAATCGTTTATGATGGTGGTGTGCCGAACACAATCAAAATGTGCCGGGTATCCTCATGCGCGACATTAATAGATTGCTAAAGTCTCGAAAACGCGATCCAATAATCTCCTCAACCACTGTGTCCCGCATCAACAAAACCGTACCCGAAACCGTAAATCTTCTTGCACATACACACACACACACTTTTGTGAATGGAAAATTTTCTGTCATCGACGAACACGCACAGCAGCAGAGGCGAGCTAACGGCCGCCGTCCAAAAATATCGAGAAAAACTCCAAACTCATAGAAACACTGTACCCGATTTCCAGATCGCACCACTCTTCTCTCTATATAGTCTTGTGTTAGGAAACACTGCTGCCGTTTGTATTTGCACGATATTGACAGTCGGCAGTCGTATTTAGTTTCATTGGAAAACTTTTATTTCTGCCCGAATTCGGTAACAAAATTCATTGAATGCGACAGGAAAAAAAATGAAACCAATCAAGGGGTTTGGCATGTCCAAATTTGCATAAAAAATTCAACAACTTTTATCGGTCACAAACATTTTCTATTTTACCGTGTTCTCTCAAGAAATCGATTGAAAAGTTATTTTTAAATTTAACAAACGATTGTTATCACATATTTTTTGGGGCCATTTGGACAGTTGGACACCATAATTTTATGGGATTTTCACTGCAATTTTCACACGATATATATTTACGAAAAACTTTTTTATTTTTGACGACCCGAGAAAAACGCCATTGTTAAAACAGACGTTGCAGTTGTGCCAACCAAAGAAAACGAAAATCACGTTTGTTTTAAATATGGCTGCGAGACAATTAGAAATTCCCTTCGGGAAATTAGTAAGCGTAACGAGGTTTAACGATGGTATTTTTCTGATTATTCAGATATGTATCTATTCTTACAAGATTTTTTCTCGTCACTTTATGTATGAACTTAAATAACTTTGCTGGTCGAATGTAGATAGCGCAGTTAATATATTGTTGTACTTGTGGTCGATTTTTGGTCACTTCTACTCGTTTTCTGGTCACTTATGGTCGTTTTCTATTCATTTCCGGTCATTTACAAATGTAACTTGATCACTTCCGCTTGTTTCCTGAAAACGTTCTGTCGTTCACTGTTACTATTGATTGTTTTTTTGGTCAGTTACTGTCGACTGTTTTCTGGTTAATTTTTACGTTACTTCCGATTTTTATTTACTTAGTTTTGGTGTCTTTTTGGGCACTTTTCTTCGTTTCTCTTGTTTATGCATGAAGTAATAATATTAGAAAATTTTCCAAAATCATCCGCGCTGAAAAATTCAGTCTCGACTCGGAATATTCAGGAAGTTCTGAGGGAATTCTGGGAGAATTCGGTGTAAATTTGTGGAAATTCCGGAATTTTTAAAATTCATCTGGAGGAATTCTGTGAGAATTCAAGGAAAAGGCCAAAGGAATTTTGTAACAGTCAAGGAGATTCTGTTAGCATTTCGAGTGAATTCTAAAAGAAATCTTAAGTAATTCTGTAAGAAATGTCAAAGGAGTTCTAAGGAGGACTCTGAGGAAACTCAGATGTAATCTCGAGGGAATTCCGAATGTGTTCTGGAGGAATTTCGAGGAATTTCTGGGGATTTCCAGAAGAATCCTAAGAAAATACATTAGAAATTCTGGATGAATTCCGAAGAAATTCTGGGAGAACTCTGAGGGAATTCCAAGAGAAACCTGGGAGAATTCTAGGTGAGTTCCGAGGGAGTTCTGGGAAATTCTAGGAGAATGACTTTGGAAATTTTTCTCTCTTTATCCAGTCTTGCTACGAATTATTTCCTACAACGTTCCGGATTAAGTTCGAGGAGCTGTGAGGGAGCTCCGGCCAACTCAGGAACAATTCGGAACAATTTTATGAAATTTCAGGGATAATTCTGTAGAAATCACTGTGGAATTCACGAGAAATTTCAAGAGAATTCTTTAGGAATTCCGATTTGTTGGTTACTTCAGTTAAGTTTTCTGCTAAATTTTTACTTTCGAGTTTTATTTACTTGGTTTCGGTCTCTTTTTGGACACACACATCGTTTTCTAATGACTTCTGGTCATGTTATATGAATATTATAATGTATAATACCACTAGTTATTTCAGACCAGCGCGTCAAGTATTTTATTCATTATTCATACTAGTAAAAACGCTTCATAAATTTTCCAAAAACACCCGCGCGGAAAAATTCAGTCCCGTCTCGGAATATAAGGGTGGTTCTGTGGGCATTCTAGGCCATTTCGAAGTAATTTTGTGGAAATTCCGTAAATTTATTGTGAATTTCTGTTTCATTTCCAGGCAAATTCTGTAGGAATTCTGTAAGAAATCAGGGAAAAGCCCAAGAGAATTGATGAAACTTTTTTTTTTGCAATTCTGTGAGAGTCAAGGTGAATTCTGTAGGCATTTGGAGGGAGTTTTAGGAGAAATCGTAAAGATAGTTTTAAGAAGGACTCTGATGAAATTCAGATCTCGAGGGAATTTCGAATGAGTTCTGGAGGAGCTCTGAAGAATTTATGGTGAATTACAGGAGAATCCTGAAAGAATATCTCAAAAATTCTGAAATAATTCTGGGATAACTCTGCGGGAATTCCGAGAGAAACCTGGGCGAATTTCGAATGAATTCTAGGGTAGTTCCGACGGAGTTCTGGGAAATTCTAAGAGAATGCTTTAGGCAATTTTTTCCTACAACGTCACGGATATATTTCGAGGAGTTGTAAAGGAACTCCGGCAAATTCAGGAACAAATCGGAACAATTTTATGGAATTTCAGGGATAATTCTGTAGAAATCACAGAATATTTCTGTGGGAATTGATAGGGAAATCTAATGGAACTCAGGAGGAATTTCAAGAGAATTCTTTAGGAATTCCGATTCTAGGATAGATTCGAGAGAATTCTGATAGAGTTTCGAAGAATTTCTGAAGAATTCGAGGAGAATTTTGGGAGAATTCCGAAAATAATAAAAAGAGGAAATTCTGAGGGTCTTATGGGAATTTCTGAAGGATCCCTGATAGAATTCCGAGTGAATCCTTGAATTTTTAGGAGAATTCTGAGAGACTTACGAAGAGAATTTGGCAGAATTTCGAATACTGGTGGAGGTCAGAGGGGATTCTGGAGAGTTATGAGGGTGTTTCGAAAAAAATCCGAGGTAATTATTCGAAATTCTGAGGGAATTTCAAATGAATCCTGAGGGATTTCCGAGGCAATTCTGGGAAAATTAGCAAGAAATGACATGTGAAATTTTGAAAGATTTCTGAGGGATTTTGGGGATTCTGAGAGAATACCTTGGAAATTCTGGAAGAATTTTGCTTTAACTCTGAATGAATTCTAAGAGAAACATGGGAGGATTCCAAGTGATTTCTAGGTGAGTTCCGGGGGATTTCCATTCTTTTTTCCAATCTTGCTGCAGAATTGTTCCTACGACGTTCCGGATAAATTTCTAAGAAATTCTGGGAAATTTCAAGGAGTTGTAGGGGAGTTCTGTGAATTTTTTAAAGTTCGAAGGGGATTTTGAGAGAGTTCACAAGGAATTTCGAGGATACCGAAGAAATTCTGGAGAGTTTCGAGGGAATTCCAAGAATTCGAGGAGAGAATTCAATAATAAATCAGGGTGAACATCTGAGTAAGTTATGGTGAACTCCGAATTACGAATTACGAGTGAATCCTAATGGAGTTCCGAGGAAAATCTTGGGATTTTTAGGAGAATTCTGGTAGGCTTATGAAGACATTCTGGATGAAATCTTGAGAGAATTCTGAAAAATTCCGAAGGAATCCGGTAGAATTTCGTTTTCTGGGGGAGGTCGGAGGGGATTCTGGAAAGTTATGAGAAAATTCAGGGGTGTTCCGAGGCGATTCAAGGGAATTCGAGGAGAATTACGAAAAATTCTGGGAAAATTGCAAGGAAATTCTGAGAGAATTGTGAATTAATCCTAAGGGAGTTCCGAAGAAATTCTAGAAAGATTACCCAGAAATGTGGAGGGAATTCTAAGCGAAGTCCGAGGGAACACGGCGAAATCGTAGGAGAATGTTTAGGATCTTTTCCACTCTTTATCCAATCTTGCTGCTGAATTGTTCCTACAATGTTTCGGATATATTTCTAAGAAACATGGGGGATTTCGAGGAGTTGAGAGAAATTCTGGGAAATTTTTAAGCTTCGAAGAGAATTTTGAGCGAGTCCACAGGGAATATCGAGGATAACGAAAGAATTCTGAAGAGGAGGGAAGAATTCGAGGAGAGTTTTGGGAGAATTTCATAATAATACAGGGAGAAAGTCTGAGGGAATTATGGTGAATTCTGAGGGATTCCTGACGGATTCCGAGTGAATCCTAATTGAGTTCCGAGGAAAATATTGAGATTTTTAGGAGAATTCTGGGTGAAAGTTGAGAGAATTCTGAAAAATCCCGAGAAAAATTGTTAGAATTTTAAAATTAGGGGAAGGTTGGAGGGGATTCTGGGAAGTTATGTGGAAATTCTGGAGTTTTCCAAGGGGTTTCTGGGAAATTCTAGGAATAATTGAAAAAAAATCGGGGGAAATTTCATGGAAATTGTAGAAATCCTGAAGAATTTTTGTTTCTAAAGAATTGGGGGATTTCAAGGATATGTTTCAAGGAACTCTAGGCAATTTTAAAGGATTTCGGGACAATTTTATGGAAATTCTGGATCATTTTTGTGAATTTCCGGATTAATTATGTGAAATTTCAGAGATAATTCTGAGGAAATTCGGTACAAATCTCGGGAATCTGTGGAAATTCAGTTAGAACTCAAGAATCATTTCAAGAGAATTCTGTAAGGATTCCGAGGGAATTACGGGAGGAAATCAAGGGGATTCTGAGAAATTTTTAAAGTTCACAGGGAATTTGGAGGAAATTCTGAGAGAACTGCGAGTGGATTTATGGAGAGTTCACAGGAAATTTGGAGAGTACCGAGGAAATTCTGGGGACTTTCGAGTGAATTTTGAATAATTCCGAGTGAATCCTGGAATTCTGAGGATTCTTGGGAGAATATTGGCATGATCAAGAAGATATTCTGTGCGAAATAATGAGAGAGTTCTAAGAAACTCCAATGAAATTCGGATAAATTCCGAATTCTGGAGGAGCTCGGAGGAAATTCTGGGGAGTTACAATGGCATTCTGAAGTGTTTCGAGAAAACTCTGGTGATTTCAATGGAAATTCTGAAAAGATGCTAGGGAAATTCCAAAGAAAATTATGGAAAATTTCGAGGAAGTGCCGAAGTTATCTCGAGAATGAATCCTGAGAGAATAATACTGCAGGAATTTCGAAACCTGGAAGAATTCCGAGTGAATTCTAGGGGAGTTCTGAAGCAATTCGGTGAAATCCCAGTAGAATGGTTTAGGATTGTTCCACTCTTTATCCAATCTTGCCGCAGATTTGTTCCTGCAACGTTCCGGATATATTTCTAAGGAATAATGAGAGATTTCGAGGAAATGTGGGGGAACTTCGGAAAATTCAGAAAGTATACAATTTTATGGAAATTCGGGATTCTTTTTGTGAATTTCCAGATTAATTATGTAAAATTTCAATTCTGTAGAAATCCACGGGGGAATTCTGGGGAAGTTCAGGGAGAATTCCAATGAAATTGCTGGCAAATCAAATAGAATTCTTGTGGTATTTCAAGTGTATCCTGTAGGGATTCCGAGAGAATTTTGGTAGAAATTTGAGGGAATGCTGAGAAATTTTTAAAGTTCGGGGGAATTTTAAGGGAACTTTCGGCGAATTTCGAGTGAATTCTTGGAGAGTTTCCAGGAAATTCTGTGAATACCGAGGAAATTCTGAAGATTTCCGCGAAAGAATTCTGAAGAATTTTAGGAGAATTTGGATTCCGAAAACATTCAGAGAGAAATTCTGAGAGGAGCTGTTGCTGATGGAATTCTGGGAATTTTTAGGGGAAATCTGGTAGGACTACGAAGATATTCAAAGTAGAGGAGAATTCCGAAAAAATTTCCGAGCGAATTATAGAAAATTTTTGAGGGAATTGCAATTGAATCCTGAGGGAGTTTTTAGGGATTTCTGGGAAGATTACCAAGACATGTTGAGTGAATTTTTGAAAGAATTCTGAAAAATTCCGAAGGAATTATTTGGAATTACGATAGTAGTCTTAAGAGTTCACATAGAATTGTGTGAAATGCCGAGAACTGTGGTGGAATTGTAAAGAATTTTAAGAGAAACCAGCGGGAACTCTGGAGTAATTTGTTGTGAGCTCGGTTGGAATATCAAGGGATTTCCGTAAGCTCGGTTGGAATGTTAGGGGATTTCCCGAGGGATTTTAGTACAAAAGAAGTGGTAATCCATTATAATAATCACTGGCATTTAATTTTTTTTGTGTCTCAATTTGAGCAAGATGCTTGTGTGTATAGATACATAATTATGTGTTAATATTTATAAAGGAATATTTCATTTTTTATTTTATTTATTTTTGATAAATTCATGGCTTTAATATAGATTAAATATATATATATTTTGAAATGGTGTACAAGTGGTATATGATTTGTATATACATTATAATAACTGTTGTATCGTTGTTTACATATTACTAATAAAATGCACTGGACTATAACAACTAAACCGTTTTCACAATCAATATTAATAACCAATTATATTCTTGCTACTGATCTGCTATATGTACGTCCGCATTCATCAAGAGATGTAATTATAGTCGATTTGAATTAAATTACCAGCCCAGCTACTAGTTAATATTTGAGTTTTTAATGCTAAAAAGACATGTTCGCCCGTAGTTTTTTAATGTTATACCAGACAATTGATTTAAGATTACGTAAAATTTGCTCACTTAATCCAAATATATAAAAACAGCTATAAAAAGGGACAAATTGTCGAATTTTTGCTGTTAAAGACGTAACAATACAGTTTGATTAAGCACTTAGTCGTCCATTCACTTATTTAAGCACATTACTTCCCAAAGGGATGCAAATCATAGTTAGTACATTAAACACTTTCATTACGATAATATATATATATCATTGTGAATGAGCCAACAGTTTCGATTTTTTACTTGTCAAAATCCATCAAAATGGAAAACATACCGCGCACTCATGAAGGTATTTCATATTTTATTTTAATAAATTTTCAAGTAAAATCCTCCATTTCACTGTTGTATTTAATTGGAAATTTCTAACGAACCTATATAGTTCGGTTTGCGATTAATTTGCACAATTTTCTTATGTTATTTCCATTGTTAAATGAGTGACAAGTTTACTGCACTTTTTTTCCCCGTCTGGCTGGCTGCCATGTTTGTTTCACGTTTTATTTACGTTTTCGCCCCATGAGCCCCATTCATGCACAGAAAAGAGAACGGGCTGTTTCCTTGTCTCAAATTTCCAACAAATATATTATCACAAAACAACTTACACCAAATATCTATTTCAGACATCGAAGCGCAGATATTGGAAATTCAGGCAAAGAAAAAAGAAATCGCACAGACCACCAATGACAAAGGTGTCGGTTTGCTGGAGAGTGGCGGCTATTTCGACAGTGAATTCTATGACGATGGTGGCAGCAACAAAAAGAGTCGATACGATGGCTATATGACATCGATTGCGGCCAATGACGACATTGACGAAGAAGAAGATGAGGGAGAACCGATGCAAACGAAACGTGTCTCCTATACGGCTCCAAAGGCAGTGCTGAAAGATGTCGTTCAGGTACTTCACACAAACTCACACATTGATTGATTGTTGCCATTTCCTAATTTAAAATTTTCGTTAATTAGGGAGAAAAAGATGATTTTGATCCGTTTGCCGATCGTCGTCGGCCAACAATTGCCGAAAAAGAAGATGAATATCGACAGAAGAGACGTCGATTGGTTATCTCGCCGGAGCGAGCGGATCCTTTTGCCGATGGTTTGTACCGATTTTACTATTTTATGCCCATTTGATTTTCTATATATCTAGTTGATAAGCTATTACGTTAGGAATTCTTATGATTTTATAGTCATATATTGTTGGTGGTTTATTGTTTGTATGACGAGTCGCAAAATCGAAGAAATCGATTTTTAAAAACATTTTTCTTTCTTCGATTTTCCTCGTGTATTTTATATTAGAACTGATGGAATTCAAAGAAATGAGCAATGAAGCAAAAATGGCTTAGCAATGATATGTATTCAGCTGGCGCTATTCTTTCGATTCCAATTTGTTCAATTTATCATCAAGTGTGATTGATTTATATTTATGTTTTGTTTTCGTGTTGATCTGTATGTGGGAATGATGAATATTTTGTATGAGTAGACTATTGAAAAATCCCATAAAAAACAAAAAGTGTGAAAATATATTTTTTGTATTAATTCACACAATTATCGCAGGTATATGGACACGACTACCATAAATGGCAGACGAGCATATATAATCTTTATATAGAAAAATAAACACTGTGGTATAGTTGTGTTATTTTTATGAACACTGTCTAAAGTGTCGTACTTTGGACAATATTGTGCGTTATAGAATTGCGTTTTTTTTTTAAATATTTCTTCGTAAAAGAAAAAAACAAACAAGTTTCGTTATAGACAATACTGCCGTAAATGTAAATAAAATAGAATCATTTTTCGGAGCTCGATTTCAATCTACATTAAATAAATAACACTACCCACTACACCCATCATCGTAAGATGTTTTTGTAATGGGTAGTGTCCCGTTATAATGCCAGTCAGCATTATTAATTGCCTTATTTCAAGACCTAATTGGTACTTGGACAAGGACTTGCGAGGTTCGCCGACAAGAATCTTTGTCTGACGGCAGGTCACTAAATGATTCATCGTTCGACTATGCTCACCGGGAAAAAAGTCTCCAATATTCCCGAGTAAGCCATGTACCTGAAATAGAAATTCCCTCTCCTGACATGCCATCGGTGTAACGTTTAAATCAGTCCATTGGAATTCTAATTGGGAAAACGGCCACTCAAAATTTTTCGTTCGGTGGGCTAGATCGACTGTATTAAGTTTATCGGCCACATCATCATTGAGAGTCAGTCTAATAGCTGACCTTAAAGCATTCTGCTTGACCTGTAGATCCAGTGGCGATATATCCAGAACAACTTGCAAACCAGCGGCTGGTGTTGTTCGCATGATACCTGTTGTTATCAAAAAGGCAAGGCGCTGCATCCGTGTGGTAACACAGGTCTCACTACCGCCTAATAAAACCAAAAACACCACATAATCCCAAAAACGTTTCTACACGCCAAAATAACATTTTGTGACTTTTTAATGGCGCAATGTAGATGATATTTCCAACTGACCTTCCTATCAAGAGTGAGTACTAAACACTTGACAAATTTAGACAGCCCTTAACGTCGGTCATTCATGACAATTGGTGTCATTATAGGCTCACTTCTTCTGCTCGAGAACAAAGCAACTTAATTTTTTGCCACGTTTACAGAAAGACCGTTTTCCACATAACAGCTATCAACGATACTTAGACCCCTCTAGACCAGCTCTCCACCGTGTTCTCACATATGCTTGACTATAAAAGCCTCTCCAATTTAGTCCCTCAAACAAACCATCAATCACAAGACACCACAAAAGGGGATACAGGACTCCTCCCTGAGGACACCTTTTGCCATTCGAACTCTACTTGGTGGCCTGGGGTGCCGGGAGCATGGACAGTCAATTTCGTCTGTAACGGATCAATGCTGACTCGTCCTCCCGTCCTGACTGATTCCTCTTCCCGTTGTCGCCCTCTGACTTGCCGCTCACCTCGCTCATCCCTTGCTCAGTCACATGCTCTTGGCGTCGCACACCAACGGATCCCGGCTCCACTATATTCTCTTTAAATGCGCCGAATATCGCTCGTACTTTCGCCCAGATGCCAACCTGTGAAATCGTGTTCCCAATTTTGCAAGTACCTTCCCTTTACGCTTCATTATCCAGTCTGTCTCTCTCTGGGTAATTGGTATCCAGTGGTGCTGTCAGAATGATCTTAAACCGCTTCAACAATGATCGGTTTTGGCGCTCGAACTCCACGTTTTGTTGGGGCAAATAGGGAATCGTGTTATTCAAGACGATTCATTTCATTTTGTAGAAATTTCCGAATTCCGTCTAAACAAACTGTCTTCCGTTGTTCACCGTGATTCTTTGTGGATAGCCCAAACAACAAATAATCACATCTGACCGATCTACGGTTACCCCGGCCACTATTCGGTTTAATACCTTCGTAACAACGTCGTACAAACTAAGAATCGGAGTTGAACACAAAAGGTTTCGCACCTTTACAAATGCATTATCCTGTTCGAGCGACCAATCATAAAATGTTTTTTATCCCTAATCGCTTACATCTTTGGACCAAATAGTCTAACCAAGTTAGAATTCCAGATTGTTATTGAGCAGCTGGCGGGACACAATGGAAGAGGCCCATTACCCAATTTCAGATTCCAAAATTCCGTACCTGCCGCTTGTCGGCGGTAGGTTTAACGGAACCTAGGCGTTGTTTTGAGCTTGCAGGTAGTTTCGAAATAGTTGACCAAATCCGTGACATTGGTTTTGTGTGTGCAGTCTCAATTGTGACTTTGATGGTTGATGTCTTGTCGCACAGACTTGGCGGTAAAGTTTCCAAAAGTTTTAAAAGCGTGCATTCTCAACGGTCGTGCAATGAACGAGTAATCTTGCACGAACTTTCGGAAATGGCCCGTTAGTCCCAGAAATTTCCGAACTTCTTTGACAGTAGTTGTCGATTCACGGAAGGTCTTTATCGCGTCGTCATTATTATCGCCAGGTAAAACGCCCAGTCTACTGATTCGGTGACCCAAAAACGTGGCCAAAAATACGCATTTCGACAAACGAAGTGTCAAACACTTGCGCGACATCTTTACTGGGATTGATTATGTCGTCCGGATAAACGAGCATTTCACCACTGGGCAGTTTGGATTGTATCTTCTTCATTGCCGTTTGAAACAATGCTGGCGGCGCGTTTACAAGTCCAAAAAGTCCGTTAAATGTCACAAATGTCGTGTATTTGCGTAACTCCTCAGCAATAGAAATCTGATAGTATCATGACATTAGGTCCAATTTGGTAAAACACCGGGCGCTAGCCAACGATCCTAACATTTCTTCCACAAATGGCATAGGAAATGGTCGTTTAACGGTGATGGCGTTTAGCTTGCGGTAGTCAATGCACAATCGCTCGCTTGTATAATGCGATTCTAGCTGTTCGTCACTAATTTTCATAACAATCGAGGCTTTCGGAGAGGGAATGCGATATGACTGACGGCAAATCGGTGTACTTCATGTCAGTTCAATGGTGAGCTCTGTGTCGGTTCATTTTCCAAGTTTTGAAAGAGTCTCGGAAAAACACGTCGAATACTTCTCAATCAGTCCATTCAAACTCGATTGTTCACCGGGGTTCAGTGAGGCATTTTTGTTTAAAGGTAAATGCTCGATCCGACAAACTCTGTCCTCAATTATCAGACGATGGCCGTTCCGACATAGAAGATCATTTCCCAACAGCTAATAACTGTCTTTCGTCGATTCGTATGTTCGTACTAACTTTCTCAAAACAATCTGTTGAGACACCACGGAATTCAATGAATTGAATCGGTCGGTTCAGAGCACCCAATCGACGTTGCTTTTGACCTTTGAATCAGCGAACGCGAACTCGAACTGACCGCATCGACGCCAGTATTGCCAATCAGAATTTTCTTTATTTGCGAGAAGGTTCGGTACGTCTTCGTCCTGGTGACGAACGTCTGTCCACTCTCGGACGAAAATTTTCGTAGATCGATCCGGCCTTGTAAGCTGGTCCTCAACATACCGTGTGATTGCTGCATGAAACTCATTTAGCGTTCGGATATCCAATCCCGCTAGGCCGTTTTGAATTTATTCGTGGTTTATACTGAGGCGGATGTAGTTAATGTTCGACATAGCATCCAGGTCGCCCTTTCGTCTTAGGGCACGCATTTTGTGATAATACTCGTCGATTGGTTCATTATTCTCAGAAAATTCTTTTGCGAATGAATGGCAAATGTCGTGAAATCATAGAACACGGTGGGCAACTTCGTATTTTCACACACTCTTTCAAAGTTTGTAATTCAGAGTCGGTCTCAAACTCCTCTTCGAAATCCCGGAGGTCGATGGAGTCCGATTCCTCGATGGCCCGCAAATACTGTTTTAACTTAAATGTGACCCCGGTCAGGTATTGACTGAATCGCGGCCAACGCCTCTTTCTCGGTTTGGCAGTACCGGCGTTCTGTTTGCGTTAGACTCTTACTGGCAAAGGCGATAATTTGCTGTTGTTCCTCTCTGATTGCACCAGCTCCACCCAGGGCTACTGTGAATGCGTCCGCTACAACCCGAGTCGATCGGCTGGGTCGAATTACTCCATAAGAGCCGGTACGGCGAATATTGCTTTTAATTCTTTAAAAGCCTTCGTCTGCTGAGATTTCCATTCGAGAGTTTTCGTTTTTGTGATCAAATCTGTAGGAAAACGGTCAATATACGTAATCAAACCGAGAAAACTTCTCAGTTCTTTTCGAGTTTGTGGAGCAAGCTCTTCAGCACACCATCAGCCACCAGACTGTGAATGTGAGTTGTTTCACCTTGAAAACGCATTTTTCGGGATGCAACATGATCTGTCGTTGTTTCATTGCGGCCAGCACTTTCTCGAGATGTTTATCGTGCTCTGCTTCGACTCTGGCAATGTAGCTTTTGACATTTTGGCATCCTACCCAAACGGTTTCCATAATTTGCTGGAAAATCTCTGGTGCGTAACTGATGACGAACAGCAATGTGCTTTTAACGGCACACTCCTTTGTCTGTCAGAAACGTCGTAATTTTCCCGCGATTTCGGATGTAATTCCAATTGTTTGAAAGCGTTTCTTATGTCGAGTCGTGAAAATATGTTGGCCTTTGTTAATTTGTCTAGGAATGCTCCGATCGTTGGCAACGGATGGGTCTCTCGCAATATAGCCTGGTTCACTCTCTGCATATCGATGCATAATCGGCGGTCGCCATTATCCACGACTACCGGCACCAATCCACAGCTGGTTCACTTTTTCGATAATATCCAGCTCTAGCTTTTCGCTTACTAGCTGCTGCAACGCCACCGGCTCTCTTCTCAGTGGTTGTTCAACTGGTTTTACTGTTTCGTCATTCGGTACTTCGACCAGAAAATCCTTAGTCTTTGGAAACGGTCGCTTCGGTTCAATTCGATTAATACTGTTAAGCAAACCCGGCAATAGCATGCCCAGTCTCTTAGCCGTCAGCTTTCCCAGTAGCGATCGGTGGCCCTTTCACACATAGAAGGCTGATATCACTGGCGCTGACTGGCCTTCCACGGAGATTCCTGTATCAGTTACACCTTTGACCTTCAAAGGCGTAAGCGACTTCGGTCATTGTTGTGTCGAGCTTCCCAGCTTTGTCGATCAAGTCGGTTTCGATTATCATGTTCAACATGTCGGAACACTCCCACCATCGTGTCGCGGTTTGG
This sequence comes from Macrocera vittata, assembly GCA_024741295.1. Lineage (NCBI taxonomy): Eukaryota > Metazoa > Arthropoda > Insecta > Diptera > Keroplatidae > Macrocera > Macrocera vittata. The sequence continues at coordinate 3,880 of JANTEX010233035.1, read as the reverse complement.
ATCCAGTTCAAGTTTCCGCTCGGCATTACATTAATCTGTTGTTCCATATCTGCGTTTTCTTCTTCATTTTAAGTCGAAGTTTGACGGTTTTGCAACCCTGCTACATATTGCCGAAACGTGTCTTCTCGTGGATCTGTAGGACTGCCCCCAAGACACCTGCACCACACGGTGGTGTAAAACTACACCCAATCCTCAGAAGACAGCTTTGAATGATCGTTACATTTCGGCCATCATAATTTCTGTATCATCGACTGGTGTCGAACGCCGGCATTTGAGCTCCTGACTGTCCCTACACTGTCTCTTTCATCATTGCGTCTAGCAGCTCCACCTATCGCCACTGATCGATAAGTGCTGTCAGCGAGTGGCTGGTTTCACCACTTCACTTGGTGTTCTGGTTGAAAACGAAGATGCCTGACGTTCTGGTGTCCTCTTTGTGTTTTTGTTTTTTTTTTTTGCTTGAATTCCCTTTCATATTGTAGCCTTGACAAAACTCTGAACATAGTCAGCGGCACTTAACTTGTCGTGTAGCGCTTGACAGAATCTCTAGACTGCTGTATGACCTATTGCGCACTCACCACGTTCATTTAACTTCAGTTTTGCAGTTGCAGTTTAACGCAACTTGGATCAACGACTTCTTACGATCTCATTCCATCCCGGATGGTGCGGTCAATCAGTCTCTTCAGCACAAGATGAAAGACTAACGGGACGAAAATCTTTCGCATTAGCGTGGCTTGATCGACCCGGCTTCGGGATGAACACTTCCTTTGCTTTGTGCCACAACCTGGGTATGTAGCGCATTACTAGTGAGGCTATGAGGATAGCATTTCGGATAGTACTTCTGCACATTATTGTAAAAGTACAGGAAATATACCATCAAGACTCGCCGGTATGAACGAACGAATCACCTATAGCACTCTTTCTTTGCCATTTGAGAGACTGTTGCTCCCTTCTGCCGGTTCTTACCCTTAGCAATAACTCTATGCAATCTCGAGCTGTTCTTGCTACCCTCGACTCCCTCACAGAATTTACTGATCGTCTCGCATCGTCTTTTGCGAGCAAGATTTTTGAACTTCTTTCAGCGCTCCAATGTTGTACATCTACCTGCCGCATAGCAATATTCCAGGCTGTTATAGCTTTGCGACGTAACTGGTCGTACTGCATGCATCCTCAGATACTTTCCGTACAGAACATGTTCTTTTATACGAACGCATGATTGCTAACTGATCCAGATTCCAGAGTGACTAGATCAGTTGATGACAGAGGCGAGTCAGGCAAGCTGGCCTCTATACGCAGTCCAATTCATACGCCTTGGGTTCCTAAGCGAGTTAGAGAATCTCCAGATGAACTGAAGTTAAATCTGATATAGCAGTGGTCAGACAGAGAAGCCCTATCAGATACATGCCAATCTTTGTAATCCTACTCACCAACGAGGTTGATGCCAACGTAGGGTCAAGCACTTCCCTTCTCGTCGATGTCACAAAGATGGCAGCACTGCCTTGATTAACAATCTCTAGCTGATTGGTGCCAATATAGGTCAGGAGCAAGCGATCCTGTAATTTATGTTGGAGCTGCTCCACACTATATGATGTGCGTTAGCATCACAACCAATAACAAGGCGAGTGCCACTTTTTTTTAGCATACCGAACTAGTTCGGCCGTGATAACGACTTGCCATCCGGTTCGCGCTACAAACTTGCCACAAACAAAGAGAACTCAGCGAGTTTACGACATACACACTCGCTCTCGTCTTTTGTGCTCTACGATCCCAGGCGGCTACGGTCACGCATTCTCAAATTTTAGCAACCCCGCCTGCTTTGCTAGAACTATAACCATCTTAGCCAAAAGATCCTTCAACTAAGTCAGCGCAAGCAAATGTCCCGAAACAGCACACACGACCACCTCAAGGTCCGTGCGTGCTACTTGCAGAAGATTCCGCGCCACTAGCTCATTCGGCTTTACCTTTTTTGATCTGCCTGCCTAAGGCGGCATATATAGAATTACTTCCTTTGCCGTCAGCCTGTCGATCATCACCTGATTTGGAAATAGAGCTAGTTCTCTTTCCTGAACAATTGGATCGATGCTTCGTCTGGACAACGTAAAAGGAAGTATCTTGTTCTATTATAGCAGACGACTCATTTGAACGGCTTATTGTTTTTTGTACCTCAACTAGCAATTATCACAAATGGCACAAATTAAAATGGAAATTAATTTACAAGAGTCTAATTTACGCAGAGACAATGCGAGCTTAACAACGAGAGTGCGACAAAATACTCAGAAACTATAATCATATATCGCTGGCGTTTTCAGTAGCTTGACAAACAGTGTGACGTGGAACCCCACTGTCTGTTTTGTTTTGTTGCTACTGGCGACACGCTAAATAGTTTCATCTGGCGCCTGGCGACGTTTTGTGCATCGTCACATTCGTTGTAGAGCCTTAGCTTAGTTTCGACGACCGTCCTTGACAACCTTCTTAGTTGTGTAGGTCCTATCTGTTATGGCTCAAGAAGCCTCAAGTAACTTACTCCGTAACTTTCCGTTAGGGAGTTATATAAACAGAAACTACCTGAACACGGTATTGGTTATCACCATCATATTCAATGTGCAATGCTAGAATACTCAATTTGCCGGCCAAACTCATAGATGAATATCCATCTTCTTGGCGCAAAAATACGATTGTGAGAGGTTAGATGGGTTTTTTCGATTATATTCGAAATTTAGCCTTTGCAGGTGTTTCTAATCTACCGAACGTCCTTTAAGATTTTGATCTCTCTGTCGATTTTAACATCAACAGTATGCATTTAAAAGTATAACATTACGACTGCTACCAATTTTAACTTTGCCCTTTAAATCTTCGTAAACGAAGTTAAAAGTAGCCCAACTAACACACATGGTGCTATAAATGTACTCAGAGTGAACACATTGTGTGCTTACGAGATGTGTGTATTTAGAGTCTTATCTGAGTAAACTCTGATTATACACAATTCATATTGTTTGAATATGGTCACGTTACTGGGGTAGAGACCGCGCTGGATTGCGAGTGATGAACGAATCGCAAGTTTCGTAAAGTACAGGGACGGACTGCATTATGTCGGACTTAATTCAGGAAGCAGGCAAATAACTTTTGCAAATGCTAGATAAGATTTTGTGTGATGGGCGTGCCTTTCATTAGAGACAGGAACCGAAAGAACGACCTATAAAAAAGGGATATAAAAAAGGGATATCAACGGTTTCCGCTCTTGATTTGATGGTGGGAATCATTGAAAAATTATTCAAGTCTAAAAAAAACATACTTGCGACATGCTAGAGCTAGAACTGAGTACAAAAGCAAAGTATCTTGGTCTTATACTGAAAAATAAACTACTCTGGAATGAGAATTGAGCAGAAAGGTCTCTAAAGCAAACTGCGCTTTCAAAGAGAATGACTGACAGACAAGAAGTGGAATTTAAAGCAAAATCTAGCGTTTCAGACTTATACGACAATAGTAAGGCCATTACTCACCGATGGAGCGCTAGTGTAGTGGCAATCACTGGAAAATAGTAGCTATGGGAGAAAGCTGAAATAGTGCAAAGAACTGACTCTACAACTAGACTCTATAAGTATTGCAACGGAGGCATTGTTTGCTATGCATAACTTACAAAACTTGGACCTCTACTGGAAAAAAATAGCTAGATAAAGCGCCATGCGGCTTGTCGGTGGAGGTTTTATGTCCAGACTTTTTGGAAACAGCAAAGTGATTTTATTTATTCATTCATTTTTTTTCGCACATGACAATATATACTATACCTAATACAATTACAATTTCTGGTTTTTTATTGTAGTGTGTGTATATATTGTTATAAACTTATTTACATGCTAAAATCCAGTGAGCTTTACTCTTTAAA
>JANTEX010232924.1:0-13243 GCA_024741295.1 Macrocera vittata | reverse complement strand
TATTTATGTACTCGTATACATATTTAGTTTTCAAAATCGAACTATTGCCATAAAAAATGCCCAACATTCAATTGCGAACAACGAACAAAAAATTCGTTGCATTCGCTATGTATGTGAAATCTTCCTAATATATATTCTGACTGAAATGTAAACAGTAACTGTAAACTAATTTGTGTATAAAATACATAAAATATCCATTTCGTTGAATCACGATTTAAATAATCCTTGTTTATGTTCCTAAATATCCGATTCCTACACATACTTAGAGTTGAATCTATTTAAGTAAATATAAAATCAATGACAAAAAAAAACTTTAAAATTGTTCATATTGAATTTAACGCTAAAAACTTAATTAAAATCGAAATTGTTAACGAGTTTTTTTTTGTATTAAATTTTAAATAAATTGCCAAAAATAAATATTAATTGTGCTCTAAAATTATATATAAATTATTTTCCATATAAACAACAGGTTTCATTTTCGAAATAATAATTGCATAAACAGTATCTATTTTTTTGATATAATAATACACAACTGCAAGTAAACAAGCTTTTGTGCAGAATATATCTAATTTGTTTGGTAAAAGTTCCGGTCGACAACATACTATATATATACCTACATATATAACCGCTTTAAAACCGCAATATAGTTTTTCGTTTATTTATGCAAATGAAAATATTGCACACAATCCCATATATATATACATTACATATATACAAATGTTTCAAAATTCAAAATTAATTGAATATAGAACCAGTACTCATCAACATAAACATTCATTTATTTATTATTTGATATATAAGTACGTACGTATATAACACGAAGTATTTTTTTAATTAAACCCACGTGAACTTAAACACTCTGAATGTGAAACCAGAAAAGCGCTAAAATACGCTATCTTTTGACAATATTGAAAACTAAAAACTCATGCATACCATATATACGGAAAATCCAAAGCATTTTCTCATCTAAAGTTGTGTTGACTTTTCTAACGAAAAAAAAGCTTTTCCATAATTTTTAGTAAACTTGAAACGTTCAACCATGTGCTATTTTCTATCTACTAAAAATATACATTTTCCGAAAACAAAAGCTTTTTTAAAGCTTTCGGAAAATGGCATGCCTATATACTTTCACAATGTTGAGACAATAAAAATAAATAGAAAGCTTTTGGCAGATCGATATTACATTTTGCTACAGATGTATAAATTCATTGAAAATTCAGAGGTCAAACGACTATATAGAATGCGAGCCTGCGTGCAACATCAGATACATGTATCTCTTTTTTCTCTTAATATTTTGAGAGTAATCTGCCTAAATACGTAGAAAAACAAAAAAGAAAACCTCATAAGTACATTATATATAAGTACATATATATACATATATAATATACAGATTGGATGACTTATTTCCTTTTCATTTTTATTGTTCCCAATGTGAATGTATATGATCAGTACGAGTATATATAAAGTAAACGCGGGCCAATATAATTTGCTTTTTTTTTGCAAGAATAGGCAACTAAAGAGTCAGGCATCTCATATATAATAAAATTTGTCTCTGGGTGAATCTTAAAATGTTTCAATGTTATATTTCATGTATCACCAGCGTACCATTAGATTGGTCACGTCAGCAAGTGTACGGCAACAAAAATGTTTAGGATATACGAGAACATAGAATTTTTGAATAAATATATAAAAGAAAATTATTGTGCATTTCATAGAATTTTCATTATTGACAAAATTATAAGATTTCACATCTAGGTAAGTAGACATTTTTTTTATATTTGAAACTAATTTGTACCCTGTTAGTATATAACCTTTTTAAATTTTAACATTGTGCGTTGTACTGTCGTTCTTCATTTTTTATAGTGAATATGTACGTGAAAAGGATATTTTTAATATAGTCCTATAAATCGACTGTAGTATATGGTAATTTGTATGAAGGACCGACAAAAATTTGTCGTTCATTTCCTTTCGTTATTTATAATAATTGGGTTGATGACAAAGATCAGTGAAACGAAAATTACTGTGTAAGAGAGGTGTAGTTAACGAAAAAACACAATCTTCTATCAAATATTAAAGGATATGAAGGAAAAATTATTGTTTTCAGCTTACGTATAACCTACAACTCACTTGCAGCAAGCACTATACGGACACGTTCATTTTAACGTTTATCCCATTAAATCAAAAATTCAGCCGTTAGGTTCAAACATCCATTTTACAAACTCCAAGTGTGCGTTCCGTGGCAATGTTGTGTTTCGTGGCAATGTTGAATGGCACTGGGAATAAACACAATGTCTCCTAATAGATACCAAGCATAGATAGACTATCAATGAAAATAGAAAACAGAAACCTAGCATAGATAGACTATCAATGAAGTCCAAGAAAAATTGTCCGGTCAAGGAAACCTAAGCCTAAGCTTAAGTAAATTACTAAAAAATGGGGCGACGAGGACGCACTTCGGGTAGTATTGGAATTGCGGGAGATGATTCCGAAAACCGTCTTAAAGACAACAGTGTCAAGATCGAAACGTAACCGCTCTGACAAAACAACACCAGAAAGACCAACGGAGCGAAAAAACGAAAAATCGCTAACTTTGTCGATGCCGTTAAAACACCAGGATAGCAATGACGTCCGAAAACCACCGGAAATCTCTCTGGGTCAGGAGCAGATTAAAAAAAAAGAGAATCGACTAGTCTGGAGGGAGTTTATAACCTTCCTCGAAATGGTCCGAAAATCAGGTTTATGGGTTGCTCCTCGGATTGCTCTCACAAACCAGGACATATGGTGGTAGCATACGCTAGATGTGGACAGCTGCGACTGGTTGGGGCATATAATTGAAAATTAGAGACCACTAAAAGACGTTAAAACTAAATGGCTCGATTGAACTGGCGTAGAATGTCAAGTACTTCGGAGTTATTCTTGCCAAAAAACTCAGTTGGAAGGCACACTTACCAATAAAGACCAAGGAATACTCTTCGTATGTAGAAGAATCATAGGGAAAACGTGCGGTCTGACGCCAAGGGCAAAACATTTGCTCTAGACTATGATTGTTAGACCGGTACTAACATATGGGGCGATAGTATGGTAGCTTCGTACTGATCTGAACAGTGCACAATATCGAATCACTTGTGCAGAGGCTTAGCTGCATAATGATAACTGAATAAATGCAATCTACACCGGCCTAGTACCAAAACATTAGCATGAATTATCTCCAATAACCGAGGAATTACTTTTCCACTCGGACGTACCAGTTATTTTTGCTCCTGATCATTTTGTATCTCTCGGAATAAATGTAACAGGCGAATGACCACATTAATATTACCATGAAAGCAGCATACCGTTTAGGATTTTTTCGTCGATCTAAAAACTAGCACCTACAGACTCAAAAAAATGTGCAGATAGAATCGAGGATAGAATTCAAGCTCTAGCAACTATCAAGATTTACTGTGACTCGTTGGAAGCCAGTGGTATAACGTTTGTAAAAATAACGGAAATAAATTAATTGTATGAAAACTACCAAACTGATTGTATCACTAAAACATCAGATGTGGGATAAATTCTTAAAAAATACTTGAATTTAAAATAGAAATGGATATGAATAGACAACAATTGGCTGATAGTTTGAGAATAAATGGTATAGAATTTCCGAGGACAGCTACCGTTGCTCAACTTCGTGGTTAATTGCAACAACACCAAAATGAAATTAATGTTGAAGTTGAAGAGCAGCGGGATTTACCGATTGGTAATGCTGAAGGCGAAGAAACCTACAGTATCAATAAAAGCTGTGACCACGAAGAAGATGCGATTTTGGAAAAGTTGGGAAAAAGAAAGAAAATCCTGAAGTTGGAAAAAGAAATAAAGCTTCCGGAAGAATGTTCGTTTGCTACAAGGCAATTGTATTCGATTAACGACGTGAAAAATCCAATTGCAAAGTTCTGGGGATAATTTATATCCAGTAGGTAAATGGATATTGGATTTTGACACTGACAGCACCGATGGACGCGTTTCAATGCACCGAAAATTTAAAAGTGATATATGTCAGTAGACTACTATGCGGTACAGCCAGATTGAACTATTTCTGTAAATTCTTGGAACATGCTAAAAGAAAAAATTTATTCTGAATTTCCGCGGGTATCATCGAAAAAAGAAATATATGAACAATTGGGCCACCGTTGTATTAAAAAAAGGTAAAACCACATTGCATTATTTATTGTGCATGCAAGAGATTGCTGTTCAGATGATGCCGATTTAATTGCATTCGTAATTGACGGATTGCGAGATTTTTCTTTAAACACGGCTATGGTCCAATGTGCAAAAACTCTGGGGGAATTCAAAGATTCGTTAGTGAAATACGACATATTGAAATCGAGACAACAACATTCCAGAAATCGCGGTGCTGGTGAACCAAATAGCAATAAATTGAAGGTAACACAAAGCAGTTACAATTGTTGTGAATATATGGACATTTGGCCTCTCAATCCAAATCAACTATAAAGCGTGTTCAAAATATTCCTAATTTAAATGCGGTGGCCTGGGCCACTCATACCGAAATTGTAAAGCGACATCTTTACAGACTGCCGCTGCTGAAGAGATTCGTGGTTCAATTGGCGCAGAAACTGATGAAAATACAAATTAAAATTATGATTTAGATGCTATTAATAGTAGAATGTTTAGAGTATTTGAAGGGAAAAATACATTTTCAGTTTTGGATCTGAAAAAAGGTTTCCATCGAGTAATTCAATTCCATATACTGCTTTTGTTATTCCTTTCGGTCAATACGAATATTTGCGTAGTTTTTCAACGTTTTATAAATAATATTTTCAAAGATTTGATTGCCCAAAATAAGATTATTATTTATATGGACGACATTATTATTACCATGGATCAGATCATATTAATATAATTCTTCTTCTTCTCGTTACGGATTAGAGTTCAATTTGAAGAAGTGCAAGTTTTTATTTAATAAAGTTAATTATTTGGGATATAATGTTAGCGAGAAAGGTATGTCGCCAAACAGAGATCATATTAGGACCATATCCAATTATCCTATTCCATCTAATCAGAAGCAATTGCATTCATATACTGGCCTCTGTTCGTTTTTTCGGAAATTTGTTCCGAATGACGCAAAAACACTATTATTTAGAACAAATGCCATACTTTATTCATAAAGTGCTATACAATTATCTATACGTTATCACATAAAAAAATTGATTGAAATCATTTTTGATCCAAGGCCAACATTACTGACAATTACTTTACTAACAACACTTTTCTATTGGTTTGAAACCTAGGAATTGGAATTTGAAAACTGATTTCTATCCTGGCAAACCAATTCTATGCTTTTCTCTAACCAGAAACCATTAATTTAAGTATTAGCCGCAAGCGTATATAATTTCAAAAAACGATGGAATTTCACAGAAATTAATAGAATTCGCTCACTATTTAACATGTTTCCGAATTTTCAGTGACATTTTAAATTAAACCTAATTTTTAACAAACGTAACATAAGTCCTGAGAATTTGCAATGAATTCACTAATTCAAAACATCGCTACAAATTGCATTTAACTAAACCGAAAAGTAGAAATAATTCAAATTAAATTAAACAGAAAAATCTTGCTAGAGATTCGCCACACAGAGAATCTCGAGGAACTAACCAACAGAGGATAATTTAAAAGCGTCGCGGATTAATAATAATCAACCAATATATTGGTATGTGCTATTGTGCTACATCCGAACGGTAGCACGTACCTGTATAACATTTTTTGCGGTATTGATCACATATGTGGGGTACAGATTACAGATGGGTGTTTTTCAAATAGTAACAAATTATATATATTGTTATATTGTCGGTAAATTTATAAAAATTTGGCTGTTAGCGCCAAACCAACTTCGAAACACAGTAGACTCTACTGTAATTTCGGTTGGGCCAAAGATTCTCTGTGCACTGCATTCAAAATTTGTAATAAAAGATAAGATTGTGTTCAATTTAAAACCCATTCCACGATCAGGATATAAATCGTAACCACAAAAATTATTATCATATATGATCCAGTGCTATACATAATAATTTTATCTTGCAGTATAATTTAGCAAAATTCTGAATTTATACTGTCATGGAAACATATTTCGACATATGTTTCTGAAACGGTAATTTTGGCTTGGAAAAAAATTAATTTTTACTCATAGTCAACAAAAAAAAAAGATAAAGATCGTTGTGATAAGATGTCGTTAAGTCTTTAAATTACATGATATTATATTTGATATAAAGTGTAATTTCGGTGTAGATTCAGTGTGTCTTTCATCTCGAGTTATACATAAGGTTTTTTTTCCGACAAAATAATGGAGACTGGTAAGTTTGTAAAAATGAAAAAAAAAAAAAAAAAATCGGAAAATCTACATATTAAATTTAAAAAAATTCACACAAATAGCCACCGTCTGTGTACCCGTTGCGGAGGCTAAACGTTTCGTCATAGACTGCCTAGTTGCGGCCAACTCTGATCGGACACATGCCGCTGAAATGGCGGACGTGCTTATTGAGGCCGACTATCGAGGACACTACAGTCACGGCATTAATCGGCTCGACTTGTATGTAAGAGATTTGAATAGCGGTGCAGTTGATGGCAAAATCAAACCTGCCATTCTCAAAGAAACAGTCGCCATAGCACTGGTTGACGGCCGAAATGGCCTTGGTGCGGTTGTCGGCAACTACGCAATGAATCTGGCCATACAAAAGGCAAAAGTCATTGGCATCGGTGCTGTCAGTGTGAAACGTTCAAATCATTTTGGCATCGCCGGATGGTACACGACAATGGCACAACGACAAGGCTTAATTGGTATGTCGATGACAAACACATCAAAAGTAATGAGTCCTACGCGTAGTAAGGGTACAGCGCTGGGCACGAATCCGATTAGTTTTGCGGCGCCCGCACAGAACGACGATCGATTTGTGCTGGACATGGCAACGACTACAGTGGCGGCCGGAAAAATTGAAATGAAATTGTTGCGGAACGAACCATGTCCATTGGGATGGATACAAGATGCCGATGGTCGGCCAACAACCGAAACAAAATTGGCAATGCAAGGATTGTCACTGACGCCGTTGGGTGGCAGTGAAGAAACGTCCGGTTTCAAGGGATACGGCATCAGTTTAATGGTAGAAATGTTGTGCAGTGTATTGTCCGGATCGTTGGTATCGTTTGAAGTGGGTAATTGGTATAAACGAACAACGGAAGCGGCAAATTTGGGACAATTTTTTCTGGCAATTGATCCGAAATTTTTCGATTCAGATTTCGAGAAAAACTCTTCAAAGTTATTAGATTATTTGCGTGAAATGCCAAGGGTAATTTTAATATACTTTTTCGTTTTCTTAATTTTATATTGAAGTAAAAAAATACATACTATTTAGACGGATCCAGATGTTCCAGTTATTGTAGCTGGTGATCGATCGAATGCACATAAAATGCAAGTGGAAAAAAACGGTGGTATCGCCTATATGGTTAATCAAATTAATTCATTCAATCAACTGGCTGAGCGGCTTGGAGTTAAACCAATTGAAACCTTATAAAAAACCACGTCATGCAATATGAGATGGTGACACACTGTGTTACAAAAATATGTATAGGTACATATATTAATGCGAACTTATTTAATAAAATCGATTTGTTTGTGCTTTTCTACATATAAAAACATTCTGTGTGGCATGATTAAAAAATGGAAATGTTCAATACTTATATGTATGTACATATATATTATATAGAATTTCATTGTAAATATTTAAAAAAAAAGTTTCCCACTGTTAATTTTCTACATAATTTTTACCATAACTCAGTTTTTTAGAATAATTGACTCAATGATTTGATTTTCATATCAATATGATCCTTCTTTTAACATGTTTTGTTTCCCAAAAATTACACCACCGACTGAATTAGAAACCTAGAAGACAAATTGGGTTCTTAGGAGAGCGTTTAAGCCACTGGAACAACGTCGCCCAAAACACGGAAGTCCTGAAATCCAAAGTGTGTAAACTTCAAAGATGCATCTCTGATTCACTTAACGAAACTTGCCCTCTACGCACAACAGGTAACAAAAAAAGTTGTCATTGGTGGAGCTCTACGTTTAGCCGCATGAAAAAAAAGTTCATACGACCTTTCACAAAACAAGAAGTACTAATAGTGTCGAAAGTTGCCGCACTTACCACGGCCAACAACTAACCTATAAAAAGGAAATAAAGTGTTCCAAACGAAAGTCTTGGAAATACTTTTGCGGAATGGCAACGGATACAAAAAGTACCTGTTAAATGCACAAGGTATTATCTAAGAATTCGGAAACTTGTGTGGGACTTCTAAAGCTCTCCTCGGAGGAGTACACATCTAACGCTTCAGAGTCTGCAAGGCATCTCCTCAGTGTACACTTCTCGAGCAGTGTGTACACCTTGGTGGAAGAAGATGATTACGAAGCCAGCACGATTTTTAAATCGTGTCTTCGGTTTAGTTATGTTCTACTCAAATGGCGAAGAGTTTTCGGTGTATTTATTCCAATACCAAGTAAAACAAGCCACAGTCTAGATAAGTCATTTCGGGTGATAAGTATGACAAGCCTCATGTTGAAAAGTTAAAGCACTTGAAAACTTATCGATTGTTTCATTCTGCATAATTGCTTGTTAAATTATCCGCTGAATCCTAATGAGCATGCCTTTTAAAAAGATAAATAGACCCGGTCTTGCATGAAGTTGTAAGCGTCTTTGAAAAAAGTTTGCATAACAAACAGCAAACGTTTGTTTGGGTCATCATTGGATATTGATGGCACGTTTGACAAAACTCCGGTTCGTTCAATAACCATTGCAGCGGATGCTCATGGAGTCAACAGATCTTTGACCAAAAATGGATCAACGAAATGCTAAGACAGTGAACAGTAATTGCTCTAGCCGGCCTTGATGAAGTCGAGTTAAAATAGGACGTCCTCCAGCAGGAGTCGTATCAACAACACTTTGGTGCATAGTAATAGCTGTGCTTTTTGTCAATCTCAAAAATCTAGGTTACTTCGCGCATATGCAAATCACATTATCAAACTAATTGATGGTTTATTTACAGGAACGATCTGCCAATTAATGAAGTATGCTCTTAATATAGCACAAAACTGGAGCCAAGAAAAAGGGTTACGTGTCGATCCGACAAAGACTACAGCCATTCTCTTAACCCATAAGACCCGAATTGTCAATTTTCTGACACCATCCATTTTCCATATATGAAATATCTTGGAGTTTTCATTGACATCAAGTTAAACTGAAAACAACACCTAGAAACTAAACTTGCAACGGCTTATAAGTCTAAGACGTAGATTTTACGGGAGGAACCTGGGTTTAACGCCTGATATCATATTGTGGTCTTATGAGGCTATAATACGTTCGATAGCAAGCTATGGATCCGTAGTGTGGTGGAGTAGAGTATAGCTTAGCACAGTTCAAAAACCTCTGGCAAAGTTTCAGAGGATGATCTGTGTCGGTATTTTTGGCGCAATGAAAACCACTCTAACGGGATCAATAAAGGTATTTTTTTTTCAATGCTTCCTTTACACAAACTTTTAGAGGAGACGGCCATGATAACTGCATACAGGTTAATCTGCACCGAACAATCGACTTCGAACAGCTACACAAATAGTCGTCCACTTTTACTACATCGCAAACTATCAAGGGGTCTGACTTAGTAATGCCTCCAGACAAGTTCATAAAAACAGATGTTTTTTAAAGGAATCGAAATGGAATCCTGCTTAATCGAGAAGATTGGCTGTTCTATAATAGATTACCCTTTTATTGACGGAAATTCTGGTTCTGGATATATAAACACCAAAAAAAATCTCAATAACAGTTATTCTTTGGGATCATTTACCTCTATTTTTCAGGCTGAGCTATTTGCCATAATGACCTGCAGTTGAGATATTCTCGACCAAGGCTTAGTCGAGAAAACCAACACCATATGTTGAGACAGCCAGGCAGCGCTTGGCGCTTAAGCCCATTCTTACGTAAGATTCGTTCAAAAGTGAGCAAAACGCATTATTTTAACGCTGTCCAACACATCTCAAAATCTGAATCAAATCGAATAATAAAAAAAAAACATATAAGTGCCAAGAATCGTGGGGAATATCTTGTCATAGAAACTAAAAATTCCGTGAAAATGTCATGACGATATGTTCAGCTATTTGTTATATAAAGCGCAAACAAAATAATCCTAAAGAGAGCCATTATTTTTCAAAAATATATCCCTATTCTCGTACTATACAGTGGCGTCGGAAGTGGGGAGTCAGGGGTTCAATTGAACCCACAGATGAAACCTCTGATTTTTTTTATTAACGCCGCTACCTCAACAGTAGCTTGTCGATTATCTTCCCTTCAAATGCGGAAATTTTGCTTATTAACGTACAAATTCCACCAAAAGTGAGGCTCATCGCTGAACAAAATTTTCTTGTGAAAATCGGGATCAGCAGCCAACTTAAACCATTTTTTTTCATATGAAATCTGCACAATTTGCAGGCGTAGGTCTATTCATTATGAAATGGCAAACCAAACTTAGCAAAAGTCAAGTGACAGCTCTCAAAAAAGCCGCCAACGAAAAAGGTATTACGATCTTGAAAACCTAATTTCTGAAAAAAAACACCCTTCACATTGCTGCCTGTAATGTAAAACCAAAAGCAGGGTAAAACCCAAGGCTTTTGCTCTATAAGCTGAAAGAACATGAAAATATAACAAATTACGCAATCGTTTGGGCGCTGAAACGGGTTTTAAACTTGTAAATATTTACAAGTTACTCAACAAAAACAACAACAAAAATGTCAGATTGGTATTTTTTTTTATTTTTTAAAAGTAACTGCTTCTTGTTACTTGTTAGTTGTTTGTGTAAATGCAAAAACAGAACAAAGATTTATATCAAAGTTCTTAAGTTCAGACTTATAAATTTATGTTTTTATTTATTTTGGGTTTTTTGGGGTTTTTGGTATGGGTTTATCAAGGTGGTTTAAACCAGCAAAAACCCCAAAAACCCTGGGAATGGGTTTTCCATTTATCCACACTGACCAAAAGTAATCTAATGTAGAATTTTATGCTCTTTATGATCCAATAATAATATAATAAGTCTTATGGGAAGAGTGACTTATTCTCAAGTGCATTATTGTTAATTCCATAGGAATTAAAAAATCAACAAAACTGCTACTAATATTTTTGTGAGAATAAGTCACAGGAAAGGAGTAATGCAAATAAATCACAGTGAAGGTGTGACTTTTTCTCGAATACACTATCGTCACCAAATTTTTCGTAAGAATAAGTCACAGGGAAGGTGTGACTTATTCTCACGTGCATTATCATCACCAAATTTTTCGTGAGAATATGACACAAGTTAGCTGGGACTTATTCTCACACAGCTTATTCGGTAAATGTGTATTATCGAGAGAATAAGTCGCGTATTATACGTGAGATTAAGCCGCAGTTGCCTTGTGAATTATTCTCACTCCCATTATCGTCACAAAAATGTCTTGAAAATAAGTCACAGGGAAGGTGTGACCTATTCTCAAGTACACTTAGTCACCAATTTTTTCGTAAGAATAAGTCACAAGGAAGATGTGACTTACGCTCACGTACATTATCTTTACCAAATTTTTCATGAAAATATGACACAAGTCAGCTGATACTTATTCTGACGCGCATTATCGTCACCAAAATTTTCGTGAGAATATGACATATTCTTACGAAAAATTTGCGCGACGATAATGCACTTGAGAATAAGTCACATCTGCCCAGTGAGTTATTGTAACGAAAAATTTTGTGGCGATAATGCACGAGAGACCTGTGTCATATTGTCACGAAAAATTTGCTGACGATAATCAACTTGAGAATAATCACACCTGCCCTGTGACTTATTCTCAGGAAAATTTGGTGACGATAATGCGTATAATAACCCCGTAAACAATTTGGGAAATGTCTCAATAGGACATGTATTTAGATATGTCAGAGGACTTATCACAATGGGACGGCCCAATTGGCATGTCTTTAGACATGTTTGGAGACATGTTTTCGCCGTGGACAACATGTTTCCCAATGCACAATTCCTGGGCTACGTGCTGAGACATGTCTTGGGAAATTTATACAGAGGAATAAGTCACAAGACGACTGTGACTTATTACCAGGAAAAATTAGTGAAGATAATACAGTTATTCTGTGCCATATTGTTGTTTGGTGGCGATAATGCACGTGAGAATAAGACACACCAACCCTGTATCATACACAAAAGTTTGGTGATGATAATGCACGTGAAAATAAGTCACACGAAACCTGTGACTTATTCTCACGAAAATATGGTGATTATAATGCGCATGAGAATAAAGCACAGATCGACTGTGACTTATTCTCACAACAAAATGTGGTGAAGATAATGAACATGATAGTAAGTCACTGTTACATGATAGTAAGCCCTGTGACTAATTCTCACGAAAAAAATTGGTGGCAATAATGCAATCGAGAATAAGTCACTCCAGGGTATGCATCGAGCGCGTATTTTATCGCATTATATAATCTTGATTAATAGTATATTTGATAGACATTTCATTAGTAAATAAATTATTCTTTAACATAAAACAAACAAAATCCGAGGGGCTAATTACTTGAAAAAAATGTGTCCCAAAGAATTCCTCGACAAAAATAATTCCTCGGAATTCTTCAGACTTGCTTAGAATCCTTGGAATTCTTCGAAGAATTCGATGTTCAAAGAATTCCTCGAGTAATTACCCCTCGACAAATACAGAAAAAAAATCTTGAACCCACAGAAGAAAAAAAACACACTTCCGACACCACTGGATTACTATGTGGATCATAAAAAATGTGGGTAAACGGTAAGCAATCAAATTTGAAATCTTAAAAATGTTTCCTTTAATAACAGTTTCCTTCTTTATGTTAAGTTTCAATAGATATTTTAGAAAACAAAGAAAATATCCATCTGTGTTTAAGTAGGAACATGCGTAGTACCAGCAAAAAATAGAAATTTTCTTTTTTACATTTAATTTTAACATAAACTCATTATTACAAAACATTGAAAACAAATAATATAATATATACCTGAATTTGACAGATGTGTTATATGGAAAAGTTCGATGAGACACAAAAATTAGGGATTAGTGTGGTACTATTCCTTTTTTTACAAGTAGATAAATTTTATAAAAATAACAGGAACGCATTTTTGAATATATAGTTGTACCCGAAGCGAA
>JANTEX010232813.1:0-13250 GCA_024741295.1 Macrocera vittata | reverse complement strand
CGAAAGAGACATCTCAGCACCAAACATTGTTATCCGGGAGTACCGCCCAAGGTTCCTTTTATTCGTAAAAGGTACCAGAACCGTGTTACTCGGGTTTATAGACAAAGACTTTTCTGCGCACCATCTTTCGACAATACCCAAAGAACCATTTGTCAGCTCACACAATGTGTTAAAAAATTTACCTCTAATGAGGATAACGACATCGTCTACGTATGCCTGTGCATAAATTGAGGCTTTGTTTAAGCGAGTGATCAGATCATCTACTACAAGCCACCAGAGTAATGGAGAGAGGGCGACACCTTGTGTGCATTCTCTACTTATTTTTACCTAAAGAGTCTGACCAGCCAATTCAGTTGACACTATACGGTTTTCAAGCATAGATTCAAACCAACAGACGATTACTTCTTCGATATCATGAGCACGAACTGCCTCCCTTATGGAGGCCACCGTGGTATTGTTAAAGGGCCCTTCAATGACCAAGTAAGTACCCAAGGCAATTTCTTAAGCATCCAAGGTTCCTTCAATTTTAGTTGGAAGCTGATGTAGAGCAGAGTCTGTTGATTTTCATGCGAAGGCCTTCTTATCAACGGTCCATCTCTAATATATCTGTATAGAATTCTTTCAATAATTTTATAGGTCTAAATTCTCCTGCTGTCTTTGAAGCCTTGCCAGGTTTCGTAATAAAACGACTCGTGTTTTCTTTCACTGATTTGGGATATACCCGAGCCTTAGTGATTCACCAAACACGGCATGTGAATATGGCATGAGAATATCCAGTCCTTACTGTATGTGGACGGAATAGATCCCGTCCACACCAGGGGACTTGGCTTAAATGTTTCGTGACGATAATAAGTTGTCTATAGGCGAAAAACGTTCCTGATGTGCTACCAAGCTCTCGTCAGAGACGTCCTCCTCCTCGGTAAGCACTGAACCAGGAAAGTGGACGGAGAACATGCGTTCCATAGTTTCTTTTGCCGAAAGAGTATAAACTCCATCTGCCCTGGAAATGGTCCTTACGGTTGAATATAATAGAAACCGCAATAAGATCGTGCAAGTTGCTGCGCCGTACAGTGGCAGTTTTTACATTTTTACATGTTTTGATATTTGTGTTTGTATGATCTGGTCCCTGCAAACAGCACAATTGATATGACACTGCTAAAAGGTATAGCATGTTAATCTTAGAATACTTATGGTTTATTCTCGTACGTATTGTGGTAATTAAAGTACAATTGCTTTAATTCCATTGCTTTTTGTCCACTGGGCTGACTGAACTTAATTTCAATCCTCCCAAGCCTGAAGTAAACCAAAAAGTTGAGCCTCCGAAGAGTAGCGACCGAAGTCTCGTCGACGCCCATAAAAAGAAGGACATCGTACCTAGCTTACGTCCGGCCGACTAGTTTCGAGCCTCGTATTCTGCCTGGCCCAGCATCGTCAAAAACGATGGATCTTGGTCACTCTGGCCGGGCTGATTCGGAACCCAGACGTTCATCCTGATCAAAGCAAATTCAGACTGTTGGCGTAGACGAAGCGCGGATCCCTCCCATGGTTTCAGATTGTGTATGTTATCTGCAAACCATTCCCGTTGTTGCACTTAATATATACGCCAAACGGTTCTCCCCGAAAGGCATCGAACATAGGCATGCTACGCGATGACCAAACAACAACAGCATGTAGACGAAGAAGCTCACATTTTACGAGGTGTATTTGGCTATCAGAGAGCGGCGCAGGATTTGTATCGCTGCTGCAAATAACAACGTCCAGATCCTGAATTGTTGCGCCCTTGTATGACCTTTTGACCTGTCTGGCTTTGTGATCCCCTGCAATAGTTGAACCGGCCATAGATGCATGGTTTTGCTTCTCCTTTTTTTTATTAACGTTTCCCGCAGGGGAGGCATCAGGAGTCATTTTTCTTTCAGACATAATAGTCTGACTTCCACTGGCAGCCTCTGAGATCTGACGACTAACGTCATTCCTCAGTGTATTATCAGTGGAAGTCAGTTGGTGATGCAGCCGAAATTGCTAGACAAGCTTTACGTCTTCGCTTTCTTTCGGCTCTACACACATTTCTCCGTTTATTTTGGACCATGTCTGCAACCCTCGTTGGGGAGATAGTATAGTTCCTGTTGTTTCCTATATAGAGACAGTCAGGTCCAACTCTTCCCCCACAACCTCAGCCGTCAGAATTCTAGACTTATCGGCGAACCGACCTGATGACTGATCCACCAGTGAGTCCTCTTCCCTTGGGTCTGTTGTCTCCAGGTCGTTAGCCCCTACATACTCTACGTCTTTTATAGATATCTGATCCAAATCTAGAGGTACCGAAGCCAGGTTCAACGTGATTTACTCTGAATCAGAGGCAACCAGACTGTCCTCGATTCAATTGGATACCCAATTAGGTATTCTGTTATTAGGTACCCAATTGGATACCCAATTAGCCAATTGAGTATCTAATTGGATACACAATTGGATTACAGGATACACAATTGGATTACCTGATTGGATACACAATTGGATTACCCGATTGGGTCCGGAATTGTATACCCAATAGATACCCAATTCGACCTAATTTTATACCCAATTGGCTTTCCAATTAGATACTCTATTGGATACCCAATTGGTTACCCAATTAGGTAACGAATTGGATATCCAATTGGGTATCAAACTGGTATTGTATATTGGCTTTAGCCAAAATCCAGTTTGATACCCAATTGGAGAGCCAATTGGGAGCCCAATTCAAGCCAAGAAAACTAATTCTCAGCGTTACGAAAAATAATAGAATAGAAATATGTATTATCAATTTTTTTGTTTTATCTGTCTGATTTCGAGATTTTTTTTTTATCGCGAATTTTAACTCACAGCAGACATCTCTTATTTGATAGATTCTGAATACAATCTTAAGAAATCTCGGAAGTGGGCTCATAAAACGCTGAGAATGATTTTTCAGTTTATGTATATACTGTCTTTCTAAACCAAAATATTTCTGAGACACAAACCAATATTTCTGAGATACAAACTAGCACATGGGTAACAGCGCTCGCTGGAAATAATGTTGTGCCAAAACCAAAATGCATATCTAGACAAAATTAAAAACAGAATTTTATATTAACCTTTTTCTCTAAAATCACATATTTGTCCGGCATTTTATGCTATGTAAACAATTATTCCAGTTATTGTTCAGCAGATTTATTATCCACCGTAAGCCACTTGGATTTTAAAACATCATCCAACTTCCATCGAATAAGAATGTCCGACTCTAACAAACGATCGATAACCTGACGACAATTTTCACTAATTTTTCGGCTATGCTTATACTTCTTTTTGCTTTGAACTTCCTTTAGTTTCGCCAGATTTGAATCGTCAAATGGCATCGTTCCATTAACCATAATGAACAGAATCACACCCACCGACCAATTATCGGCCAATTTTGGATTATACGGCACACCACGAATTATCTCTGGCGCCGCATAAGCACCCGATCCACAAAACGTTTTCGATAAAATCCGTTGACCCGTTGTTTCGTTACTGCAATAACGGCAAAAACCAAAATCGGCAATTTTCACATTCATATGCTGTGTCAGCAAAATATTTTCACATTTTAAATCTCTGTGCGCAATGTTAAGCGAATGCAAATACATCAATCCGTTGATCAATTGGCGACACCATAGTTTTGCCTGTGCCTCCGGTATCGCTCCATTCGCTTGTAAATAATCGAGAAGATCACCGTTTTCAGCGTATCTCATGAAAATGAATATTTTTTCGCCTCTTTGCAAAATGCTGTGCGTTCGAATAATATTCGGGTGGATAATTCGTGTAATAATTTGCAATTCGCGAGGAAAAAATTTTTCAAGAAAATCATTTGGCGCCTTTTTGCGATCAATTATTTTGCACGCTAACAATTCACTGCGCTTTTCGCTATTCAAGTAGTATGCCTTCGTGACGATTGCATAGGCACCGACGCCAATTCGTTCACGGATAACGTAGCCACGATGTTGTAACTCTTTTGAAATGGAATTGGTATCCGATGGTGCCGTTGACGGACGGGTAATAGTTGGTGGCATTTAAAATTTTGTATTTTTACTTTAAATTTGGAGTCGATTTTGTGATTATTATTATAAAAATTTGCACAAAAATTAATAATACGCAATGAGTGACAATAATTTACGTTCAATAAATAAAAATAAATATATATTACATAGACCTAAATTTTCAATTCACACTAGATAATTATTTTAACTTGAGCTATTCTTATTTTGTAAAAAATGAAATATTTTCACCCTCCCAATTTTAATCTGGAACCTACCACCTTTAAGGATTAGGTCAAATTAATGGACTTAGGAAAAACGAAGTTGTAGAAAGTAGGAATCTGTAAAAAATTCAAAAACATTTTTTTTAAGTAATTTCAGGATCAGTAAATCTTGAGTTTTTATCAATTTCAAATTAATGTTAAGAAGACCATTCTCTATGTCCGCTCTTTTGGACATAGAGGCGACTGCAACAATCCTTGTTCAACTCGTTGGTTAGTCGAATGATTTGCTGTTTGTTTGATTACTTTGAGAACATTCGGTCTAAAGTTAGCACATTGATAATAACAATGTCACTAGCAAGTGGTGACATCGTTTGCCTGTACAAGTATTCAAAATGCGAAGGCAGTTGAAATGCTGCGCTTGATAAAATGCACCGCAAACTTTAATAGTCAATTCATGGTTATAGTCCAAGCAATTCATTTCAGATTAGATATTTAACAAATATTCTTACGGGCCGTTATCTACGTGCCAATTAAGGCGTAAATCATCTGTTCTTAACAAGTATGCAAAGGTTGAAATAGAACATGAAGATGCGATTGCACATTTTTATGTCACTTTTATATTTAGGCCGCAACGGATGTTACCAAACTTAGGAATAGACATTTTTATAATAAGACAGTCACATTTCGTTAAAATCATATAAATTTGGGGTTAGCACTTTCGTTTACATTCACACCCATCGGATATACTAAAAAAATACTTTAAAGTATATGGACAATTTGAACACCCAAAGCACGAGCCAATGGGCAATTTGTCCAGTATCTTTAAGGCAAATATAAACACTATCGATGATCAAAATACTGAAATCGATCGACATGCTGTTGCAACGGTCAAGAAATGTGCTGTGAACTTGATATAAACCAATGTCTTGAAAGTCCTGACCTTCAGTGCCATGAATGGACTTTTTGAGACCTTTTCAAAGGAAGAACAATAATTGCTGATCATAGTTAGTTTTCTTTTTTTTGCGGTTGGCACAATGAGTCATGCATCGAAGAAAATCACACGAAAAATTATGTCATTTTTGTGTCAACTAAATTACCAAAACAGTTATTGACCTTGGTGTACCGTATGGTAAAATTATCGACAAAGCCAATGCATCAGTCGTATGCTCAAGTTCCGGCGTTTGAAAGTGGTTGATGGTACAGCGATTGCAAGTAGCTGACATTTACGATCATTACACTCTCGACGTGATGAAAGCGGACTTCTGACAATTTGTGGGCTTGATTCCTGTACAACTGAAAGGTGTTTATAACTCGAGATGCGGAATATGCATTCAGAAGATGTCTTGGAACTCTTATCTTTAATCATAAAATGTATGCGAAATGTTCTGCACAATGCTCTGCGAAATGATCTGCGCAATACTCTGCGAAATGCTCTGCGTAATGGTCTACGGAGTTTAAGCCCGGGATCGATAATAGTCCCAGGACTAATTTTAGTCTCGGGCTAATTTTAGTCCCGGGATGATTTGATCCTGGGACTGATTTTAGTCCCGGGACTAAGTTTTTCCTGAGATTGAATTCACTAATTTTCGTCCCGAGACTGATATATGACAATTTTAGTTCCAGGATCTACTTTAGTCCCGGGACCGAGTTTAGTCCTAAGAACGACCATGTTTAGCTCCGTGACCAAGTAGGTACCCGGGCCAAGTGAAGTCCCGGACCAAGTTTAGTCCCGGTCCCAGGCTGATTTTCGTCCCAGGGCTGATTATCGTGCCGAGAATAATTTTAGTCTCGGTCTGATTTTAGTGCCGGAACCAAGTTTAGTTCCGGAACCGAGTTTAGCTCCCGGACCGAGTTTAGTTCCGTATTACATAAAGACGCACTCAATTTTCGTTTCAATCCCTCAGACAATAATATTGTCTTTCTGATACAAATTGAGAATTAGATTAATGGCGTTGTCAGACTTTTGGGGACCCCGGAGCAAGACGTCAATGGAGGTGTTTTTATTTTTAAAAATTAAAAAAACAATGTCAACTTGAATATTAGTGCTATTAGCGTGTTTTTTCTTAATTTTTACATATAGTAAGTAGTATAAGCACCACAGACCTTTTTTTCGGTTTTAAAATAAAATCTCTGAGTGATTAGCTCAGAAATGTTATTCGTCTACTAATACAACATCTGTATTTTTGAGCGCTGGTTTTGACCCAACTTGTAGATTTAAACCTCAATTCTCAGCGATTGTATTGGGAGGGGTTGAAAGAGAGTGTTGTTAAGCTGGGATTTACATTTAACAATAAGATGACTAGACGGACACAGTATTACGTAGCCCAACTTGTCAAAGCTATGACTGAGAAAATAAATGCTGTTGAATCATTAAAAACTGCTGTTGATTCATGAATGGATCCATTTTTAGGCTACAACCAATTTGTCAATGCAACAACTTCAAATTCAACAGCTTTGGCTGTAAAATGATAAAAAGTAAAGGTAGTAAAATTCACATCAATGGCTGTTGTTTTCGAAATTGTCGAAGTTTCAAAAACCTGTGCGTGCAATTTTTCATACAACTGGTTAATTTAACAACTAAGATTGTCATTTAAACATCGTTGTCACTTTTAGGCTTTAATTTTTACTGGAGGACACAATGATTGATATGGATTTTTTACATTTTTTAAGTTAAATACAACAACACTGTTGTCAATTATTCAGCCAAAATGTTTCATAGAAAATGCTGTTAAAATGACAATTATTGTGATCAATTCACCCAGATTCAACAAGTTTTGCTGTCAATCGGTTTTTAAGGCCAAAATATGGCGTCATAATTCATTTGACAAACATGTGTTGACAAATCCTCAACCATTAATTTTTTCACAATAAATTCGGTTTTCCCGTAAACTCGGAGTGCTTATACGTTTTAAGTGGTCCTCGCTGAGGTTTGAGCACGATCGTGCGCGATCTTCTGTTTCGTTCCCATTGCATTTTTAATTTTTTTAGTACTCAGGTTTTCGTTTTTACACTAATTCCAATTTTCGCGTACTAAATGGGGGTTAATACGGCTTTGTGTTCAATGCGAACAACATATTTCTAATGAAGTATTTTTTATCTGTATACTCGATATGTAATATTTACTGAAAAAATCCTCAATTCTATAATTTTTAATGCCCAGAATCCAGCAAATGCGCAAGCAGCACTTATCGCTTAGTTTTCTTAACGCGTGGATATCCTAATGTTTGGGCAATTCTCTGTCGTTTAGTAGCTCTGCAACTTTCACTTCAGGAATAAACGCTGATTAATAGGCAATGCACTCGTTCGAGAGTCGGAATGATACTGGTACACGGAGTATCTGGGCCAAATACTTATCTCCTTGTTTGGTAAGTCAGTTAAAATTGGAATACCTTTCTATTTATTATTAGTTTGACTTTCATGAACTTCTGATTGGAATCTGTCTTTTGTCGTTTGCATTTCTTCCCGTTATACCATCAGTTTTAGTCAGTAGTTTGTCCAAAGAAGTATACACTTCAGAGCCCTTGTTTCTTTAGCACAACTGCGCTTCTAACCGTCTTGCGGCTGCGAAGTAAATGGTGTTATGCCTCTGTAGCTTTCACTGCTTTTGGAAGAAATCAATTAAAATGTTTGAGTTCACTTGTCAGTTAATCTGCGTCGAATTCATGTATTCTTACTCTCCATAATTTTGCCGCCGCCACATCTAATGTCAATCTTTGTACCTTAAATACTTCGGCCGTATTGTCTTCGACAGTCAATTTTTCCAAATCCGAATTGTTGTGGAATATTGTCCAACTAATATTTCACTAAACACTTCATTAATTGTCAAGAGCCGTTATGAACTCGACTTTACAGCATTTTCAGTGCTATTTAATCTTTATTTCCAAACCGTTACAATCGGTATGGTCCACTTCGAAAAAGTCACCGCCAATCCAATTTGTCTTCTTTTGAACACCAAGATTCGTTGCGAATGGAAACTGTAGGTGTTTCAAAAATATTGTAGTGTTGTGTATTTCACTGGCCCTATTGCTTTTCCGGCTACTAACAATCCCTGACCGAACCATGTGTGTAACAATAGCTTTTCCTTTGGCGATCTTTATGTTGACTTTTGGTTTTGATTCCAAGTTTCTTCGTTATAAGTTATATATTTCATGCTGCACCCGAATCTGAACAAAATGATTATACTCCAAAGCTCGTATGAAAATCAACTGGCAAACGGCTAGGTCGTTTCTGGTTTTGTTCCCAAAAATACCATATGATCCTTGGTATTATATACTAGACTACGAGAATAGTAGACACTTTATCGTTACCGACAAACAACAAGTGCTCTGGATAAACATTAACGGACCCAGATTTCCAAAATATACACATTGAGTCCAGACTCATCGAAGACTGATCGGGCCGAGACCAAACCCAGATTAGACTTATTGAGTCCAAAACAGCTCAGAATAGACACAGGTTCCAGACTCAGAGTAGACCTTATAGGTCCAGAACAGACCCGGCGTATACCTAATGTGACCATACCCATGCATAAACACACTGAGCCCTGACCCAGAGTTAATATATTGTGTGCAGTCAGTTTTTCTGGTCCTGGGTCAGATTGGGTCTGACTCTTTTTTTGCGGACCCATTTTGTAAAACCTTTATCTTTTGCAAAAACATTGATAAACTCTACTTTAGAATTTCTAACATGATGTATAGAACTACATATGTGATTAATTCTGGTTATTTGTAATTTTGTAATTTAGCATCAGCGAGAAGCCATTCGTACCTGGTACAATTCTTGCAAAGTTACAAAATAGAAAATGTATTTTGAACGTAGTCTTTGAACCTAAATAACAAAGATAAGATAAACAACAATGATACACAAACAAGTATACTATATTGCCTATAGAAAGCAATATATGTTAATATAGTACCAAATTACATTACCAACTATATCGCAAAATTTTAGCATATACTGTACGTAGCGACAATGTAAAGCTTAAATCGCTAAGAAACAGCACAATTAAGTAGACACAGACACTATTTTTCGTCATGCAGCTCTATTTGCAGTACTTCCTGGATGCATAATTAATTAATAACAATTGCTCTATTATACTTATAGTACTACAAATTTATCATTAACTAATCAATCATTAACCATCGTTGTTATATAATGTCTGGAAAATGGTATATTACATACACAAGGTACTTACAGTCCATAATAATTCACTTGATAATTTCACGCTCTTTGTATCGTTCTTTTCATAGATAGAACTATCACACGATGTTAATTTATTCTGTTGCCAGGTAACCAAAGTAGAAAAATTCGCAACTAAAAATTTTGATTCAGTAATGTCTGTTGTGTTACTGTTTATTAACAGACGGTTTCAATTAAATTAACGCTTTACTGATATATACAAATACAACGAACTTCACTTACAATTATACATACACAACGACTATTGATTTTGTCGGCGTTTTATCAGACTCATACTGAACCGGTGTGTTGTTCTGAATGTTTATGACAGCATTTAACAATGTTTAATTGATAAGATTGAAATAAGGAATAAATGATTAAAAAAATTTGCCGAATCACTGTGCAGCGCGCAATTTTTTTTTCGAAACAACCTTCGCAAGTTTCGCAAGAGGACCGACTGATCTATCTTATACCAAATGTTTGTATACCACTATATATACATAAGATCCATATGGGTTTGTATAAGTGTGGTTTGTTTAAATACAATGAGAATGGTGCCATTCCCATATTTTTTTTTACTTATACATTTGAAGAATGAATGATACCTATAGCTAGAAAACATAAAAGAAAGAATGTCTCGAAACGCCACTGAAGTCCAATATAAAACCGCATTCTTTGGCTAGAATTTATAATTGAAATCTCTAAGAACGAGGTTGTTTCAGCCACTTGTTTATTTTTTTTTTAAATATTTTTATTGAACATTTAACGGTCATTTCAAATCAAATAGTCGTTAAATTGTTTGAGGTTTTTGAATGGTTTCCTCTTCTAGAAGGACACTTTGTGCCCACATTCTTAGTTATTACTTTAGTAGAAGAATCACCACGGTTTGAAGTCTTGAGTCTAACTGACAGCTTATATTACATTTTTTTATCTGACTTCATTTTTAATAGGAAACTAACTTAATGGTATGGGTAAGTAACTATATCTGTATGAGTAAATTGTTGTGTCTTACCAATAACAGATTTTATTATAGTTTTCTTTTAAAAAATTGCGTGTATAAGAAAGACATTTTGCCTATATGGTTGTATATATCGTTGCCTCTGTTCAGAGTGTAATCTTGTGCTATATACATATTTTGTTATATGGCTTGGAAATATCTACTTTACGATTATGATGCAAACCCAACTAGAAGTTTTTAAACAATATGTAAATATTCCATAAACTATATTAAAATAACTAATGGCAAGTAAAATTTCAAAGCTATCCATAATCATATCACAATGTAAATAAAATACAGTGATTGAACATTTTAGAGTTGGCAATAGGAGTCGTAGTGATGACAGCAGCTACTAAAACCAAAAGCATAATGATAAGATGAGTTGCTGATATAAAACAGACTTTTTAGACGAGTTCCTGACCAAAAACAGACTTTTTAGACGAGTTGCTGACAAAAAACAGATTTTTAGACGAAATACTGGCAAGAAAATTCTTGCAGGTTTAGTCCAAATTATTTATACATAAAATCATTTTTCTGTACACTATTTTACTAAGAAATCAATTTGTTTTATACCATTATTGCATAGAAGAGTCATCTACTCTAGTCGTGTTGTCAACCAAAGTGAAATCTCTGTGTACTATCTACACTGTGCTTATACAAACAACGCAGAAAAAAATGACTTTTGCGGACTATGTTCTTTTGCATTTTACACGTGCAATCCAAGTTGGAGATGTAAGTGGGTCACAAGTCATAAATTTCGGCATTCATCTGACCGTTAGGTGAGTTTCACTGAGCACACAAATGGAATCGAATTAAAATTACACGGCCATAACTGCAGTAATGAGAAAAACGGCTCACCATCAAAGTGTTATTGAAACCATTGACACGACCTATTGGCAACACGATTATAAAAAGCTGACATGTTATGACAAACAGTTCAAAAATGTCATAGAGTTCACGGAGCTACCTGTCTGCTTATCAAAGTTTTGCTATCATTTGTCCTAATATAACATCTCTCGTACAAATAAATGTGAAATGGCAACACCATTAAGGATAATTTGATCTGTCACATGACATGATTTTGACTTATATACTTTTTTACAAGTTGTAGAAAAGTGTCGCTTCTTCGTAAGCTTTTTTCATTTCAATGATCGTTATATTGAATAAAGTTGTAACAATTGGTACAATTGGTTTTTCGTATTTCGAAACAAAATCACAGGTTATGTGCTCAGTGATACGCGTACATATTTCGAAATAAAAGTGAAAAATAAAAAGTTTCATTAAGTATCAAATTTGTCATGTCGTTGTCGGACATGGAGTATCGTCATATTCAATTTGACGGTTCCAATTACAGTCATTGGAAATATCGTATGGAAACACTATTAGAGGAAAGAACGCTAAAAGGTTACATCGAACATAATTTGGACGAAATATTGGCTGGCATGCAGGCACAGGAACGAGACAAGTTACGTCTTGAAGAAAAGAAGTGAAAGGCTCTATTAGCGAGGTGCATTCATGATAGCCAGCTTGAATATGTGAAAGACAAAACTACGGAAAAAGAAATGTATGATTCGATAAGGGCGGTATTGCAACTGCTAACGATGAAGTTTAACGGTATGAATGATGTGAATGAACATTTCTTACGGTTCGACAAATGCGTGCGCGATTTAAGGGCTATCGGAGCAAATATGAAAAATGTCGATATTGTATGCCATCTACTGTTGACTTTGCCGAAGAGTTTCGATGCTCTAGGCCTTGGAAACAATTGATCCAGATAAGCTCTCGTTGGAATTTGTCAAATGTCGTATACTTGACGAATAAGGTAAACGGAGCAAAACATGAGTGCAATGAGTGCAAAAATCATTTGCTACCACTGCGGTAAGTCCGGACATAGAAGATCGAGTTATCGTGCGAAGTGTAAATCGTTCAATAATAATCAAAATCACAGTGCAAATTCTGCAAGCAATGGCAGTTCTTCGTCATCATTGTTGTGGGCTGTGAATGAAGCGTGGAAGAGTGATGCTGAGCAAAACAATGCTAACTGTACGAAGGCAACATCATCTTCGTATAAGAATGACGCTTCGATAATTAAATTTGTGCTAGATTCTGGTGCCACGGAGCATATAGTCAACAACAATATATACTTTTGTTTTATGGATCCGATTGATCCGGTTAAAATTGCAGTGGCCAAAGACGAGGAGTGTTTAACCGCTGAACAATACGGTGAGATTTGTGTAATGATTGATAGTGATGCTTCAACAAAAACAATAAAAAATGTTTTATTTGTGGAACGCCTCTAATGCAATTTGCTGTCAATTTGCGTGTTAATTGAACGAGGTTACTCGGTGCAATTTATTGAAGATCGTGCCATTATTTCGAGAAATCGTACGAAGCAATTCACTGGCCGATTGAATGGCAAGCTGAATGAAGTTGAATTTCGAGTCACCTGTAGTTTATTCGCTGGATTATCAGGTGATAAACTAAATAACGTAAATAAAAGTTTAAGGCACTTCCGGCTAGCGCATTTGAACGTGAATGATATGGGTCGATTGGTGTCGAATTGGTCATTGGTTTGGACACGATTCGTAATGATGAAACCATTAGATTCTGTGAGCCATGTGAATTGGGCAAACATACGCGTTTGTCGTTTTTTCGAAATAAATCGCCACGTTTCAGTCGTGTATTGGAACTTGACCACAGTGATGTATGTAAGCCGATGTCTGAACCGGCCTGGGACGGTTAGAGTTATTTGGTGACATTCACGGACGATTATTCTCGTGCGTCAATGGTGTATTGCATACAGTTCAAAAGTCAGGTGCTGACGAAAAT